>VFXL01000523.1:0-40001 GCA_009761765.1 Phenacoccus solenopsis | reverse complement strand
GCAAAAGTTGAAGCAAATGTTGAACAAAATGTTGAAGCAAATGTTGAACGAAATGTTGAAGCAAATGTTGAACAAAATGTTGAAGCAAATGTTGAAGCTAACGTTGAATCAAATGTTGAAGCAAACGTTGAAGCAAATGTTGAAGCAAAAGTTGAAGCAAATGTTGAACGAAATGTTGAAGCAAACCTTGACTCAAATGTTGAAGCAAACGTTGAATCAAATGTTGAACGAAACGTTGAATGAAATGTTGAAGCAAACGTTGAAGGAAATGTTGAAGCAAACGTTGAATCAAATGTTGAACGAAATGTTGAAGCAAACGTTGAATCAAATGTTGAAGCAAACCTTGACTCAAATGTTGAAGCAAACGTTGAATCAAATGTTGAACAAAATGTTGAACGAAATGTTCAAGCAAACGTTGAATCAAATGTTGAAGCAAAAGTTGAAGCAAATGTTGAAGCAAACGTTGAAGCAAATGTTGAAGCAAATGTTGAAGCAAATGTTGAAGCAAAAGTAGAAGCAAATGTTGAACGAAACGTTGAAGCAAACGTTGAGGGAAATGTTGAAGCGAACGTTGAATCAAATGTTGAACAAAATGTTGAAACAAATGTTGAATGAAACGTTGAAGCAAACGTTGAAGCAAATGTTGAACAAACGTTGAAGCAAATGTTGAACAAAATGTTGAAGCAAATGTTGAACGAAATGTTGAATGAAATGTTGAAACATTTGTTGAATGAAACGTTGAAGCAAATGTTGAACAAAACGTTGAAGCAAATGTTGAACAAAATGTTGAAGCAAATGTTGAACGAAATTTTGAATGAAATGTTGAACGAAATGTTGAAGCAAACCTTGACTCAAATGTTGAAGCAAACGTTGAATCAAATGTTGAACGAAACGTTGAATGAAATGTTGAAGCAAACGTTGAAGAAATGTTGAAGCAAACGTTGAATCAAATGTTGAACGAAATGTTGAAGCAAACGTTGAATCAAATGTTGAACAAAATGTTGAACGAAATGTTCAAGCAAACGTTGAATCAAATGTTGAAACAAATGTTGAAGCAAATGTTGAAGCAAAAGTTGAAGCAAATGTTGAAGCAAATGTTGAACAAAATGTTGAAGCAAATGTTGAACGAAATGTTGAAGCAAATGTTGAACAAAATGTTGAAGCAAATGTTGAAGGAAATGTTGAAGCTAACGTTGAATCAAATGTTGAAGCAAACGTTGAAGCAAATGTTGAAGCAAAAGTTGAAGCAAATGTTGAACGAAACGTTGAATGAAATGTTGAAGCAAACGTTGAGGGAAATGTTGAAGCAAACGTTGAATCAAATGTTGAACAAAATGTTGAAGCAAACGTTGAATCAAATGTTGAAGCAAACCTTGACTCAAATGTTGAAACATTTGTTGAATGAAACGTTGAAGCAAATGTTGAACAAAACGTTGAAGCAAATGTTGAACAAAATGTTGAAGCAAATGTTGAACGAAATGTTGAATGAAATGTTGAACGAAATGTTGAAGCAAACCTTGACTCAAATGTTGAAGCAAACGTTGAATCAAATGTTGAACGAAACGTTGAATGAAATGTTGAAGCAAACGTTGAAGGAAATGTTGAAGCAAACGTTGAATCAAATGTTGAACGAAATGTTGAAGCAAACGTTGAATCAAATGTTGAACAAAATGTTGAACGAAATGTTCAAGCAAACGTTGAATCAAATGTTGAAACAAATGTTGAAGCAAATGTTGAAGCAAAAGTTGAAGCAAATGTTGAAGCAAATGTTGAACAAAATGTTGAAGCAAATGTTGAACGAAATGTTGAAGCAAATGTTGAACAAAATGTTGAAGCAAATGTTGAAGCAAATGTTGAAGCTAACGTTGAATCAAATGTTGAAGCAAACGTTGAAGCAAATGTTGAAGCAAAAGTTGAAGCAAATGTTGAACGAAACGTTGAATGAAATGTTGAAGCAAACGTTGAGGGAAATGTTGAAGCAAACGTTGAATCAAATGTTGAACAAAATGTTGAAACATTTGTTGAATGAAACGTTGAAGCAAATGTTGAACAAAATGTTGAAGCAAATGTTGAACAAAATGTTGAAGCAAATGTTGAACGAAATGTTGAATGAAATGTTGAACGAAATGTTGAAGCAAACCTTGACTCAAATGTTGAAGCAAACGTTGAATCAAATGTTGAACGAAACGTTGAATGAAATGTTGAAGCAAACGTTGAAGGAAATGTTGAAGCAAACGTTGAATCAAATGTTGAAGCAAATGTTGAACAAAATGTTGAAGCAAATGTTGAACGAAATGTTGAAGCAAATGTTGAACAAAATGTTGAAGCAAATGTTGAAGCTAACGTTGAATCAAATGTTGAAGCAAACGTTGAAGCAAATGTTGAAGCAAAAGTTGAAGCAAATGTTGAACGAAATGTTGAACGAAATGTTGAAGCAAATGTTGAACAAAATGTTGAAGCAAATGTTGAAGCTAACGTTGAATCAAATGTTGAAGCAAACGTTGAAGCAAATGTTGAAGCAAAAGTTGAAGCAAATGTTGAACGAAATGTTGAACGAAATGTTGAACGAAATGTTGAAGCAGACCTTGACTCAAATGTTGAAGCAAACGTTGAATCAAATGTTGAACAAAATGTTGAACGAAATGTTCAAGCAAACGTTGAATCAAATGTTGAACGAAACGTTGAAGCAAACGTTGAATCAAATGTTGAACGAAATGTTGAAGCAAACGTTGAATCAAATGTTGAACAAAATGTTGAAGCAAATGTTGAAGCAAATGTTGAACTAAACGTTGAAGCAAATGTTGAAGCAAACGTTGAATGAAATGTTGAAGCAAATGTTGAAGCAAATGTTGAAGCAAATGTTGAAGCAAAAGTTGAAGCAAATGTTGAACGAAACGTTTAAGCAAACGTTGAGGGAAATGTTGAAGCGAACGTTGAATCAAATGTTGAACAAAATGTTGAAACAAATGTTGAATGAAACGTTGAAGCAAACGTTGAAGCAAACGTTGAAGCAAATGTTGAACAAAACGTTGAAGCAAATGTTGAACAAAATGTTGAAGCAAATGTTGAACGAAATGTTGAATGAAATGTTGAACGAAATGTTGAAGCAAACCTTGACTCAAATGTTGAAGCAAAAGTTGAAGCAAATGTTGAAGCAAATGTTGAACGAAATGTTGAAGCAAATGTTGAACAAAATGTTGGAGCAAATGTTGAAGCTAACGTTGAATCAAATGTTGAAGCTAACGTTGAATCAAATGTTGAAGCAAACGTTGAAGCAAATGTTGAAGCAAAAGTTGAAGCAAATGTTGAACGAAATGTTGAAGCAAACCTTGACTCAAATGTTGAAGCAAACGTTGAATCAAATGTTGAACGAAACGTTGAATGAAATGTTGAAGCAAACGTTGAAGGAAATGTTGAAGCAAACGTTGAATCAAATGTTGAACGAAATGTTGAAGCAAACGTTGAATCAAATGTTGAAGCAAACCTTGACTCAAATGTTGAAGCAAACGTTGAATCAAATGTTGAACAAAATGTTGAACGAAATGTTCAAGCAAACGTTGAATCAAATGTTGAAGCAAAAGTTGAAGCAAATGTTGAAGCAAACGTTGAAGCAAATGTTGAAGCAAATGTTGAAGCAAAAGTAGAAGCAAATGTTGAACGAAACGTTGAAGCAAACGTTGAGGGAAATGTTGAAGCGAACGTTGAATCAAACGTTGAAAATGTTGAAAACAATCATGTTGAACAAAATGTTGAACAAATGTTGAATGAAATGTTGAAGCAAAACGTTGAAGCAAATGTTGAACAAAACGTTGAAGCAAATGTTGAACAAAATGTTGAAGCAAATGTTGAACGAAATGTTGAATGAAATGTTGAAACATTTGTTGAATGAAACGTTGAAGCAAATGTTGAACAAAACGTTGAAGCAAATGTTGAACAAAATGTTGAAGCAAATGTTGAACGAAATGTTGAATGAAATGTTGAACGAAATGTTGAAGCAAACCTTGACTCAAATGTTGAAGCAAACGTTGAATCAAATGTTGAACGAAACGTTGAATGAAATGTTGAAGCAAACGTTGAAGGAAATGTTGAAGCAAACGTTGAATCAAATGTTGAACGAAATGTTGAAGCAAACGTTGAATCAAATGTTGAACAAAATGTTGAACGAAATGTTCAAGCAAACGTTGAATCAAATGTTGAAACAAATGTTGAAGCAAATGTTGAAGCAAAAGTTGAAGCAAATGTTGAAGCAAATGTTGAACAAAATGTTGAAGCAAATGTTGAACGAAATGTTGAACCAAATGTTGAACAAAATGTTGAAGCAAATGTTGAAGCAAATGTTGAAGCTAACGTTGAATCAAATGTTGAAGCAAACGTTGAAGCAAATGTTGAAGCAAAAGTTGAAGCAAATGTTGAACGAAACGTTGAATGAAATGTTGAAGCAAACGTTGAGGGAAATGTTGAAGCAAACGTTGAATCAAATGTTGAACAAAATGTTGAAACATTTGTTGAATGAAACGTTGAAGCAAATGTTGAACAAAATGTTGAAGCAAATGTTGAACAAAATGTTGAAGCAAATGTTGAACGAAATGTTGAATGAAATGTTGAACGAAATGTTGAAGCAAACCTTGACTCAAATGTTGAAGCAAACGTTGAATCAAATGTTGAACGAAACGTTGAATGAAATGTTGAAGCAAACGTTGAAGGAAATGTTGAAGCAAACGTTGAATCAAATGTTGAACGAAATGTTGAAGCAAACGTTGAATCAAATGTTGAAGCAAACCTTGACTCAAATGTTGAAGCAAACGTTGAATCAAATGTTGAACAAAATGTTGAACGAAATGTTCAAGCAAACGTTGAATCAAATGTTGAACAAAATGTTGAAACAAATGTTGAAGCAAATGTTGAAGCAAATGTTGAAGCAAAAGTTGAAGCAAATGTTGAAGCAAATGTTGAACAAAATGTTGAAGCAAATGTTGAACGAAATGTTGAAGCAAATGTTGAAGCAAACGTTGAATCAAATGTTGAAGCAAACCTTGACTCAAATGTTGAAGCAAACGTTGAATCAAATGTTGAACAAAATGTTGAACGAAATGTTCAAGCAAACGTTGAATCAAATGTTGAACAAAATGTTGAAACAAATGTTGAAGCAAACGTTGAAGCAAATGTTGAAGCAAAAGTTGAAGCAAATGTTGAAGCAAATGTTGAACAAAATGTTGAAGCAAATGTTGAACGAAATGTTGAAGCAAATGTTGAACAAAATGTTGAAGCAAATGTTGAAGCTAACGTTGAATCAAATGTTGAAGCAAACGTTGAAGCAAATGTTGAAGCAAAAGTTGAAGCAAATGTTGAACGAAATGTTGAACGAAATGTTGAAGCAAATGTTGAACAAAATGTTGAAGCAAATGTTGAAGCTAACGTTGAATCAAATGTTGAAGCAAACGTTGAAGCAAATGTTGAAGCAAAAGTTGAAGCAAATGTTGAACGAAATGTTGAACGAAATGTTGAACGAAATGTTGAAGCAAACCTTGACTCAAATGTTGAAGCAAACGTTGAATCAAATGTTGAACAAAATGTTGAACGAAATGTTCAAGCAAACGTTGAATCAAATGTTGAACGAAACGTTGAAGCAAACGTTGAATCAAATGTTGAACGAAATGTTGAAGCAAACGTTGAATCAAATGTTGGACAAAATGTTGAAGCAAATGTTGAAGCAAATGTTGAACGAAATGTTGAACTAAACGTTGAAGCAAATGTTGAACGAAACGTTTAAGCAAACGTTGAGGGAAATGTTGAAGCGAACGTTGAATCAAATGTTGAACAAATTGTTGAAACAAATGTTGAATGAAACGTTGAAGCAAACGTTGAAGCAAACGTTGAAGCAAATGTTGAACAAAACGTTGAAGCAAATGTTGAACAAAATGTTGAAGCAAATGTTGAACGAAATGTTGAATGAAATGTTGAACGAAATGTTGAAGCAAACCTTGACTCAAATGTTGAAGCAAAAGTTGAACAAAATGTTGAAGCAAATGTTGAACGAAATGTTGAAGCAAATGTTGAACAAAATGTTGAAGCAAATGTTGAAGCTAACGTTGAATCAAATGTTGAAGCAAACGTTGAAGCAAATGTTGAAGCAAAAGTTGAAGCAAATGTTGAACGAAATGTTGAAGCAAACCTTGACTCAAATGTTGAAGCAAACGTTGAATCAAATGTTGAACGAAACGTTGAATGAAATGTTGAAGCAAACGTTGAAGAAATGTTGAAGCAAACGTTGAATCAAATGTTGAACGAAATGTTGAAGCAAACGTTGAATCAAATGTTGAAGCAAACCTTGACTCAAATGTTGAAGCAAACGTTGAATCAAATGTTGAACAAAATGTTGAACGAAATGTTCAAGCAAACGTTGAATCAAATGTTGAAGCAAAAGTTGAAGCAAATGTTGAAGCAAACGTTGAAGCAAATGTTGAAGCAAATGTTGAAGCAAATGTTGAAGCAAAAGTAGAAGCAAATGTTGAACGAAACGTTGAAGCAAACGTTGAGGGAAATGTTGAAGCGAACGTTGAATCAAATGTTGAACAAAATGTTGAAACAAATGTTGAATGAAACGTTGAAGCAAACGTTGAAGCAAATGTTGAACAAAACGTTGAAGCAAATGTTGAACAAAATGTTGAAGCAAATGTTGAACGAAATGTTGAATGAAATGTTGAAACATTTGTTGAATGAAACGTTGAAGCAAATGTTGAACAAAACGTTGAAGCAAATGTTGAACAAAATGTTGAAGCAAATGTTGAACGAAATGTTGAATGAAATGTTGAACGAAATGTTGAAGCAAACCTTGACTCAAATGTTGAAGCAAACGTTGAATCAAATGTTGAACGAAACGTTGAATGAAATGTTGAAGCAAACGTTGAAGGAAATGTTGAAGCAAACGTTGAATCAAATGTTGAACGAAATGTTGAAGCAAACGTTGAATCAAATGTTGAACAAAATGTTGAACGAAATGTTCAAGCAAACGTTGAATCAAATGTTGAAACAAATGTTGAAGCAAATGTTGAAGCAAAAGTTGAAGCAAATGTTGAAGCAAATGTTGAACAAAATGTTGAAGCAAATGTTGAACAAAATGTTGAAGCAAATGTTGAACGAAATGTTGAAGCAAATGTTGAACAAAATGTTGAAGCAAATGTTGAAGGAAATGTTGAAGCTAACGTTGAATCAAATGTTGAAGCAAACGTTGAAGCAAATGTTGAAGCAAAAGTTGAAGCAAATGTTGAACGAAACGTTGAATGAAATGTTGAAGCAAACGTTGAGGGAAATGTTGAAGCAACGTTGAATCAAATGTTGAACAAAATGTTGAAACATTTGTTGAATGAAACGTTGAAGCAAATGTTGAACAAAATGTTGAAGCAAATGTTGAACAAAATGTTGAAGCAAATGTTGAACGAAATGTTGAATGAAATGTTGAACGAAATGTTGAAGCAAACCTTGACTCAAATGTTGAAGCAAACGTTGAATCAAATGTTGAACGAAACGTTGAATGAAATGTTGAAGCAAACGTTGAAGGAAATGTTGAAGCAAACGTTGAATCAAATGTTGAACGAAATGTTGAAGCAAACGTTGAATCAAATGTTGAAGCAAACCTTGACTCAAATGTTGAAGCAAACGTTGAATCAAATGTTGAACAAAATGTTGAACGAAATGTTCAAGCAAACGTTGAATCAAATGTTGAAGCAAAAGTTGAAGCAAATGTTGAAGCAAACGTTGAAGCAAATGTTGAAGCAAATGTTGAAGCAAATGTTGAAGCAAAAGTAGAAGCAAATGTTGAACGAAACGTTGAAGCAAACGTTGAGGGAAATGTTGAAGCGAACGTTGAATCAAATGTTGAACAAAATGTTGAAACAAATGTTGAATGAAACGTTGAAGCAAACGTTGAAGCAAATGTTGAACAAAACGTTGAAGCAAATGTTGAACAAAATGTTGAAGCAAATGTTGAACGAAATGTTGAATGAAATGTTGAAACATTTGTTGAATGAAACGTTGAAGCAAATGTTGAACAAAACGTTGAAGCAAATGTTGAACAAAATGTTGAAGCAAATGTTGAACGAAATGTTGAATGAAATGTTGAACGAAATGTTGAAGCAAACCTTGACTCAAATGTTGAAGCAAACGTTGAATCAAATGTTGAACGAAACGTTGAATGAAATGTTGAAGCAAACGTTGAAGGAAATGTTGAAGCAAACGTTGAATCAAATGTTGAACGAAATGTTGAAGCAAACGTTGAATCAAATGTTGAACAAAATGTTGAACGAAATGTTCAAGCAAACGTTGAATCAAATGTTGAAACAAATGTTGAAGCAAATGTTGAAGCAAAAGTTGAAGCAAATGTTGAAGCAAATGTTGAACAAAATGTTGAAGCAAATGTTGAACAAATGTTGAAGCAAATGTTGAACAAATGTTGAAGCAAATGTTGAAGGAAATGTTGAAGCAACGTTGAATCAAATGTTGAAGCAAACCGTTGAAGCAAATGTTGAAGCAAAAGTTGAAGCAAATGTTGAACGAAACGTTGAATGAAATGTTGAAGCAAACGTTGAAAATGTTGAAGCAAACGTTGAATCAAATGTTGAACAAAATGTTGAAACATTTGTTGAATGAAACGTTGAAGCAAATGTTGAACAAAATGTTGAAGCAAATGTTGAACAAATGTTGAAGCAAATGTTGAACGAAATGTTGAATGAAATGTTGAACGAAATGTTGAAGCAAACCTTGACTCAAATGTTGAAGCAAACGTTGAATCAAATGTTGAAGCAAACGTTGAAGGAAATGTTGAAGCAAACGTTGAATCAAATGTTGAACGAAATGTTGAAGCAAACGTTGAATCAAATGTTGAAGCAAACCTTGACTCAAATGTTGAAGCAAACGTTGAATCAAATGTTGAACAAAATGTTGAACGAAATGTTCAAGCAAACGTTGAATCAAATGTTGAAGCAAAAGTTGAAGCAAATGTTGAAGCAAATGTTGAACAAAATGTTGAAGCAAATGTTGAACGAAATGTTGAAGCAAATGTTGAACAAAATGTTGAAGCAAATGTTGAAGCTAACGTTGAATCAAATGTTGAAGCAAACGTTGAAGCAAATGTTGAAGCAAAAGTTGAAGCAAATGTTGAACGAAATGTTGAAGCAAACCTTGACTCAAATGTTGAAGCAAACGTTGAATCAAATGTTGAACGAAACGTTGAATGAAATGTTGAAGCAAACGTTGAAGAAAGTTGAAGCAAACGTTGAATCAAATGTTGAACGAAATTTGAAGCAAACGTTGAATCAAATGTTGAAGCAAACCTTGACAAATGTTGAAACATGAATGAAACGTTGAAGCAAATGTTGAACAAACGTTGAAGCAAATGTTGAACAAAATGTTGAAGCAAATGTTGAACGAAATGTTGAATGAAATGTTGAACGAAATGTTGAAGCAAACCTTGACTCAAATGTTGAAGCAAACGTTGAATCAAATGTTGAACGAAACGTTGAATGAAATGTTGAAGCAAACGTTGAAGAAATGTTGAAGCAAACGTTGAATCAAATGTTGAACGAAATGTTGAAGCAAACGTTGAAGCAAATGTTGAAGCAAACGTTGATAGAAATGTTGAAGCAAACGTTGAAGCAAATGTTGAAACAAATGTTGAAGCAAATGTTGAAGCAAAAGTTGAAGCAAATGTTGAAGCAAATGTTGAAGCAAATGTTGAAGCAAATGTTGAACGAAATGTTGAAGCAAATGTTGAACCAAATGTTGAAGCAAATGTTGAAGCAAATGTTGAAGCAAACGTTGAAGCAAATGTTGAAGCAAACGTTGAAGCAAATGTTGAAGCAAAAGTTGAAGCAAATGTTGAACGAAACGTTGAATGAAATGTTGAAGCAAACGTTGAGGAAATGTTGAAGCAAACGTTGAATCAAATGTTGAACAAAATGTTGAAACATGTTGAATGAAACGTTGAAGCAAATGTTGAACGAAATGTTGAAGCAAATGTTGAACAAAATGTTGAAGCAAATGTTGAACGAAATGTTGAATGAAATGTTGAACGAAATGTTGAAGCAAACCTTGACTCAAATGTTGAAGCAAACGTTGAATCAAATGTTGAACGAAACGTTGAATGAAATGTTGAAGCAAACGTTGAAGGAAATGTTGAAGCAAACGTTGAATCAAATGTTGAACGAAATGTTGAAGCAAACGTTGAATCAAATGTTGAAGCAAACCTTGACTCAAATGTTGAAGCAAACGTTGAATCAAATGTTGAACAAAATGTTGAACGAAATGTTCAAGCAAACGTTGAACAAATGTTGAACAAATGTTGAACAAATGTTGAAGCAAATGTTGAAGCAAAAGTTGAAGCAAATGTTGAAGCAAATGTTGAACAAAATGTTGAAGCAAATGTTGAACGAAATGTTGAAGCAAATGTTGAAGCAAACGTTGAATCAAATGTTGAAGCAAACCTTGACTCAAATGTTGAAGCAAACGTTGAATCAAATGTTGAACAAAATGTTGAACGAAATGTTCAAGCAAACGTTGAATCAAATGTTGAACAAAATGTTGAAACAAATGTTGAAGCAAACGTTGAAGCAAATGTTGAAGCAAAAGTTGAAGCAAATGTTGAAGCAAATGTTGAACAAAATGTTGAAGCAAATGTTGAACGAAATGTTGAAGCAAATGTTGAACAAAATGTTGAAGCAAATGTTGAAGCTAACGTTGAATCAAATGTTGAAGCAAACGTTGAAGCAAATGTTGAAGCAAAAGTTGAAGCAAATGTTGAACGAAATGTTGAAGCAAACGTTGAATCAAATGTTGAACAAAATGTTGAACGAAATGTTCAAGCAAACGTTGAATCAAATGTTGAAACAAATGTTGAAGCAAATGTTGAAGCAAAAGTTGAAGCAAATGTTGAAGCAAATGTTGAACAAAATGTTGAAGCAAATGTTGAACGAAATGTTGATGCAAATGTTGAACAAAATGTTGAAGCAAATGTTGAAGCAAATGTTGAAGCTAACGTTGAATCAAATGTTGAAGCAAACGTTGAAGCAAATGTTGAAGCAAAAGTTGAAGCAAATGTTGAACGAAACGTTGAATGAAATGTTGAAGCAAACGTTGAGGGAAATGTTGAAGCAAACGTTGAATCAAATGTTGAACAAAATGTTGAAACATTTGTTGAATGAAACGTTGAAGCAAATGTTGAACAAAATGTTGAAGCAAATGTTGAACAAAATGTTGAAGCAAATGTTGAACGAAATGTTGAATGAAATGTTGAACGAAATGTTGAAGCAAACCTTGACTCAAATGTTGAAGCAAACGTTGAATCAAATGTTGAACGAAACGTTGAATGAAATGTTGAAGCAAACGTTGAAGGAAATGTTGAAGCAAACGTTGAATCAAATGTTGAACGAAATGTTGAAGCAAACGTTGAATCAAATGTTGAAGCAAACCTTGACTCAAATGTTGAAGCAAACGTTGAATCAAATGTTGAACAAAATGTTGAACGAAATGTTCAAGCAAACGTTGAATCAAATGTTGAACAAAATGTTGAAACAAATGTTGAAGCAAATGTTGAAGCAAATGTTGAAGCAAAAGTTGAAGCAAATGTTGAAGCAAATGTTGAACAAAATGTTGAAGCAAATGTTGAACGAAATGTTGAAGCAAATGTTGAAGCAAACGTTGAATCAAATGTTGAAGCAAACCTTGACTCAAATGTTGAAGCAAACGTTGAATCAAATGTTGAACAAAATGTTGAACGAAATGTTCAAGCAAACGTTGAATCAAATGTTGAACAAAATGTTGAAACAAATGTTGAAGCAAACGTTGAAGCAAATGTTGAAGCAAAAGTTGAAGCAAATGTTGAAGCAAATGTTGAACAAAATGTTGAAGCAAATGTTGAACGAAATGTTGAAGCAAATGTTGAACAAAATGTTGAAGCAAATGTTGAAGCTAACGTTGAATCAAATGTTGAAGCAAACGTTGAAGCAAATGTTGAAGCAAAAGTTGAAGCAAATGTTGAACGAAATGTTGAATGAAATGTTGAAGCAAATGTTGAACAAATGTGAAGCAAATGTTGAAGCTAACGTTGAATCAAATGTTGAAGCAAACGTTGAAGCAAATGTTGAAGCAAAAGTTGAAGCAAATGTTGAATGAAATGTTGAACGAAATGTTGAACGAAATGTTGAAGCAAACCTTGACTCAAATGTTGAAGCAAACGTTGAATCAAATGTTGAACAAAATGTTGAACGAAATGTTCAAGCAAACGTTGAATCAAATGTTGAACGAAACGTTGAAGCAAACGTTGAATCAAATGTTGAACGAAATGTTGAAGCAAACGTTGAATCAAATGTTGAACAAAATGTTGAAGCAAATGTTGAAGCAAATGTTGAACGAAATGTTGAACTAAACGTTGAAGCAAATGTTGAAGCAAACGTTGAATGAAATGTTGAAGCAAATGTTGAAGCAAATGTTGAAGCAAATGTTGAAGCAAAAGTTGAAGCAAATGTTGAACGAAACGTTTAAGCAAACGTTGAGGGAAATGTTGAAGCGAACGTTGAATCAAATGTTGAACAAAATGTTGAAACAAATGTTGAATGAAACGTTGAAGCAAACGTTGAAGCAAATGTTGAACAAAACGTTGAAGCAAATGTTGAACAAAATGTTGAAGCAAATGTTGAACGAAATGTTGAATGAAATGTTGAACGAAATGTTGAAGCAAACCTTGACTCAAATGTTGAAGCAAACATTGAATCAAATGTTGAACAAAATGTTGAACGAAATGTTAAAGTAAATGTTGAAGCAAACGTTGAAGCAAATGTTGAAGCAAACGTTGAAGGAAATGTTGAATGAAATGTTGAAGCAAATGTTGAAGCAAATGTTGAAGCAAATGTTGAAGCAAAAGTTGAAGCAAATGTTGAACGAAACGTTTAAGCAAACGTTGAGGGAAATGTTGAAGCGAACGTTGAATCAAATGTTGAACAAAATGTTGAAACAAATGTTGAATGAAACGTTGAAGCAAACGTTGAAGCAAACGTTGAAGCAAATGTTGAAGCAAACGTTGAAGCAAATGTTGAAGCAAACGTTTAATCAAATGTTGAAGCAAACGTTGAAGGAAATGTTGAAGCAAATGTTGAAGCAAATGTTGAACAAAATGTTGAAGCAAATTTTGAACGAAATGTTGAAGCAAATGTTGAATCAAATGTTGAAGCAATAGTTGAACGTAACGTTGAATGAAATGTTGAAGCAAACGTTGAAGCAAATGTTGAAGCAAATGTTGAACGAAATGTTGAACGAAACGTTGAAGCAAATGTTGAAGCAAACGTTAAATGAAATGTTGAAGCAAACGTTGAAGTAAATGTTGAACAAAATGTTGAAGCAAATGTTGAACGAAATGTTGAAGCAAACGTTGAATCAAATGTTGAACAAAATGTCGAAGCAAATGTTGAACGAAATGTTGAAGCAAACGTTGAATCATATGTTGAACAAAATGTTGAAGCAAATGTTGAAGCAAACGTTGAAGCAAACGTTGAAGCAAATGTTGAAGCAAACGTTGAAGCAAATGTTGAAGCAAACGTTTAATCAAATGTTGAACAAAATGTTGAAACAAATGTTGAATGAAACGTTGAAGCAAACGTTGAAGCAAATGTTGAAGCAAAAGTTGAAGCAAATGTTGAACGAAACGTTGAATGAAATGTTGAAGCAAACGTTGAAGGAAATGTTGAAGCAAATGTTGAAACAAATGTTGAATGAAACGTTGAAGCAAACGTTGAAGCAAATGTTGAACAAAACGTTGAAGCAAATGTTGAACAAAATGTTGAAGCAAATGTTGAACGAAATGTTGAATGAAATGTTGAACGAAATGTTGAAGCAAACCTTGACTCAAATGTTGAAGCAAACATTGAATCAAATGTTGAACAAAATGTTGAACGAAATGTTGAAGCAAACGTTGAATCAAATGTTGAACGAAACGTTGAATGAAATGTTGAAGCAAACGTTGAAGGAAATGTTGAAGCAAACGATGAAGCAAACGTTGAAGCAAATGTTGAAGTAAACGTTGAAGCAAATGTTGAAGCAAACGTTGAATCAAATGTTGAACAAAATGTTGAAACAAATGTTGAATGAAACGTTGAAGCAAATGTTGAGGCAAAAGTTGAAGCAAATGTTGAACGAAACGTTGAATGAAATGTTGAAGCAAACGTTGAAGGAAATGTTGAAGCAAATGTTGAAGCAAATGTTGAACAAAATGTTGAAGCAAATTTTGAACGAAATGTTGAAGCAAATGTTGAATCAAATGTTGAAGCAAATGTTGAACGTAACGTTGAATGAAATGTTGAAGCAAACGTTGAAGCAAATGTTGAAGCAAATGTTGAACGAAATGTTGAACGAAACGTTGAATGAAATGTTGAAGCAAACGTTGAAGCAAATGTTGAACAAAATGTTGAAGCAAATGTTGAACGAAATGTTGAAGCAAACGTTGAAGGAAATGTTGAAGCAAATGTTGAACAAAATGTTGAAGCAAATTTGAACGAAATGTTGAAGCAAATGTTGAAGCAAATGTTGAACGTAACGTTGAATGAAATGTTGAAGCAAACGTTGAAGCAAATGTTGAAGCAAATGTTGAACGAAATGTTGAACGAAACGTTGAATGAAATGTTGAAGCAAATGTTGAAGCAAATGTTGAACAAAATGTTGAAGCAAATGTTGAACGAAATGTTGAAGCAAATGTTTAATCAAATGTTGAACAAAATGTTGAAACAAATGTTGAACATAACGTTGAAGCAAATGTTGAACAAAATGTTGAAGCAAATGTTGAAGCAAACGTTGAAGCAAACGTTGAAGCCAATGTTGAAGCAAAAGTTGAAGCAAATGTTGAACGAAACGGAATGTTCAACATTTGATTCAATGTTTCGTTCAACATTTCCTTCAACGTTTGCTTCAACATTTGATTCAACGTTTGCTTCAACATTTGCTTCAACGTTTGCTTCAACGTTATTTCAACATTTACTTCAACATTTGCTTCAACGTTTCATTCAACATTTGTTTCAACATTTTGTTCAACATTTGATTCAACGTTTGCTTCAACATTTGATTCAACGTTTGCTTCAACATTTAGTTCAACATTTGCTTCAACGTTTGCTTCAACATTTCCTTCAACGTTTGCTTCAACGTTTCGTTCAACATTTGCTTCAACATTTGCTTCAACATTTCGTTCAACATTTGCTTCAACGTTTCGTTCAACATTTACTTCAACATTTGCTTCAACATTTGCTTCAACATTTTGTTTAACACTTGATTCAACGTTTGCTTCAACGTTTGCTTCAACATTTCGTTCAACATTTCCTTCAACGTTTGCTTCAACATTTCATTCAACGTTTCATTCAACATTTGTTTCAACATTTTGTTCAACATTTGATTCAACGTTTGCTTCAACATTTTGTTCAACATTTGCTTCAACATTTCGTTCAACATTTGCTTCAACATTTTGTTCAACATTTGCTTCAACATTTGCTGCAACTTTTGCTTCAACATTTGCTTCAACGTTTGCTTCAACGTTTGTTTCAACATTTGCTTCAACATTTTCTTCAACGTTTGCTTCAACATTTGCTTCAACATTTCGTTCAACATTTGCTTCAACATTTTGTTCAACATTTGCTTCAACATTTGCTTCAACATTTGCTTCAACGTTTGCTTCAACATTTCATTCAATGTTTGCTTCAACATTTGCATCAACGTTTCGTTCAACATTTCGTTCAACATTTGCTTCAACATTTGCTTCAACATTTCGTTCAACATTTGCTTCAACATTCGATTCAACATTTGCTTCAACATTTCGTTCAACATAATAGTTTTTTCACAATTTTAAAAAGAGTCTCTCACCAACTTTTGAGCAAATTTCATGAATACCCACCGGTGCTACTAGTGGTGGGTAAAAATATGTATATACCAAAAAGTTGGACATTTGCCAGATAATTATAAATGGTCTGAAACACATTGATGCGAAGACCCTCACCTTCTCCCGACCCCTTCACAAATCAGGTGTGCTACAATAGCTGTCTTTTTAAAGTTTAAAACTCAACTGAAAAGTACCTTTTTTGCATTTCTAAAAAAAATTCTTCATCAAATTTTCAAAGATTTCTAGCCATAACCGTTGGTGCTAAGCGTGGAGTAAAAATTTTTATACTTAAAATCTGTTTTTTTCTCTATCTCCCCTACAAATCCACTATTTGCTTCAACATTTTGTTCAACATTTGCTTCAACATTCGCTTCAACATTTCCTTCAACGTTTGCTTCAACGTTTGCTTCAACATTTCATTCAACGTTTCGTTCAACATTTGCTTCAACTTTTGCTTCAACATTTGCTTCAACATTTGCTTCAACATTGGCTTCAACGTTTGCTTCAACATTTGCTTCAACATTTGCTTCAACGTTTGCTTCAACATTTGCTTCAACATTTGATTCAACGTTTGCTTCAACATTTCGTTCAACATTTACTGTTGAAGTAAACGTTGAATCAAATGTTGAAGCAAACGTTGAAGCAAATGTTGAACGAAACGTTGAAGCAAACGTTGAGGGAAACGTTGAAGCAAAAGTTGAAGCAAACGTTGAAGCAAATGTTGAAGCAAACGTTGAATCAAATGTTGAAGCAAATGTTGAAGCAAACGTTGAAGGAAATGTTGAAACAAATGTTGAACGAAATGTTGAATGAAATGTTGAAGCAAACGTTGAATGAAATGTTGAAACAAATGTTGAAGTAAATGTTGAAGCAAATGTTGAATGGACGCTTATTTGTAAAAGATCCACTTTCTAAAATTACGTTTTTAATCGATCCAGGAGCGGACATTTCCGCTCTGCCGAGCTTTATGGGAAAAATAAAAAATTGTCCAATCTTAAGTTGTACGGCGCGAATGATTCTATAATTAATATGTACGGAAACACCTGAAGTACCAAATTTCAAACACCCCCAACTCCCTACCTAAGGGTCGTAGCAGAAAAATTTTTAAATAAAAATTATAGAAAATTTATCGTAAAATAAAATTTTACTGAACTATTTTCGCCCCATGAACAAACCCTAAGGAGATGTTGTTAGTGGTCTCTATTTATACTACTTACGAAAAAAAATTTTTATTGAAAATTTTTGTGGCTAAAAAATCTTGATTTACAGTACTAAAATGGTCAATAACGGCTGAAATTTTAAAAATGACGTATCGCGTTGATAAGTATATTTACGAACAAAATGTAGAACTTGGCAAAATCTCCTCGCCAGATGGGGACAGTATTTCACATTCGCACGATTTAATTTTAATTATCGGTAAACTAATCGCGATAACTTAGCCATAAAAAATTGCCTATACCTCTTCGATATGCACTGCATAGGGTACACGTAAAAGCCCTTTGTTCAGCTTCGAAGTCTCGTCTTCATTATCTGAACGTCGAGTTGGCGGAAAAACAGCGAGATAAAAGTTTGACGTATTTTTCTCGCTTCCACAAAGTCGCACGAAGTTTCGAAAACCTGTCTCACTACGGGGTATTCGCTTTCGATTAATTTAGCCAACAAAATGATAGCGGTATTCTAACACAAAGGCATGAAAAAGTTCGGTCAAATGATTCCACTTTGAGCAGAAAAAGTCTCAATTACCAAGCGCAAAATGTGAAAACTATACGACCAGCAGTAGGTATGTATAGTTCATTTAACGAGCGTCTTTATAAACGTTAGAAAAACAATCGTTTGACGATAGGGGTTTAAATGGGAGAAAAAAGGCACGATTTTTCTCATCCTTAATACCGGCTCATTACATCGTTAAAAATAGATTAAAGCTTAAACGCGAAAAATCAACGAAAATTCTTCACGTTGCACAGACGATAATCCAGAGAGACCCCTGTTTTCTCCACTTGGCCAAAAAAATCATACGTAATAAATGGAGAATCGATGTACTACATATTATCAACACTACGCCCGTAAATATTCATTTAGATTCAACCTAGATGTTAGATACCGAGCTGGGCATACATCAAATGGCATAATGCGACCAGTCCACTAAAATACCTGTACGTGTACGATATGAAATATTTCAAATTCTACGCTACGCCATCACACGAAAAACACCGTATCGATTTGAACTCGTGTAAAAGCCCCAAAAGTAATTCGAATAAAGGTTATTTACGGTACAGTTATCGTTGTAAGCATTCGTACGTGCTAGGTATACGCCGGCGAAACTTGTTGCTTCATAAATTCTATACGTTCTTCCCCTTGAGAAGGACTCAACGACCCACAACCAGCCCATATACGAATCGAAGCACAGTCTTGCGATTTTGATGATGAAAAAAAAATCATTTCGTTTTAAATTGGGAAAAGTTTCTCGATATCGCGGCCCGAATTAATATTAATTTCGTGCATAGCGAATGGCGCTGGCATAGGCGAACACGAGATACCGTATGAGATAATCAATGTAAACAACAGTTTATTATTCTTTCATTTAAACGAGCGAGCTGGAGTGAATTTTTATAATAGTATCTCCATTTTCATACGAAGGGGTTATTGTCGTCGTTTTCGTTATTTAAAATGAATTTCGATTTGAATTACCCGTTTCGTAAATTCCGCCGACCCGTTTGGCTCATTTACACAACGGATTCACAAATACCCAGTGAAAGGATACGAGCGTAGATTATCGCATTCAAAAGAATTTACCTCAGTTCGCAGCTAAAACAATCGCAGAATTTCAACGAATGAATTATCGCACCGTTGTTGCTCGGAGTAATTTTTGATGAATTAGTACATCCTCACTAAGGTAATTGGGTATACCATTACGTGACACTGGCGCCGTCCCCGAGGATATGTACCTTTGGTTCACTCCATTCCAAGTTTTTTTCTCTCCATTTCTGCAATAGCGTGGATTTACTTCGTGTAACGAGTGAATGCGATATCTTTTTTAAAACAGAAAATACCCGAATATCGTGATATCTACCACTCGAAGACCAATATCTTTTTTCATCTTTTTTTCCATCAAAAAGTTACGCAAAAAGAAAAAATAGAAATTCAATATCCATGGTGATAGTTACCTACGTTAGATACTTGAAGTAGTTGCAAGTAAAATTAAAATTCTCATTTTACATAGCATGAATTATGCACCAGAGCGTGCCGAATTTCATTAATTTTTTTCGATAACTGAAAGAGGAAAAAGAAGAGCAGTCGTTAAATGACCTTCAGAAAACATGAAACAAAATTCACTCCTCAATGTACATGTGAATACCTCCTAAAATTAGGCCAGTTTTCAAAAAAATGAGTTTTGACCAATTTGAAATTTTTTTGCGCTCAAAAATAATATTTTGCTGTCTAAAGATTGCAAAAACTTGGTAACCAGTTTTTTCAAAATTCAACGATCTGGACTTTTTTTCATTTTTTTAAAACAGAGTTTGTAATTAAATACATACCTATCACAGCAGCCTACCCGATTCAGAGAGGAAGGAGTGTAGGAGCGGGGAGAAGGAAATCTTCAAGTCATGGCCTTTCAGATCATTTGTAATTATACTTGTACAAATGTCCAATTTTTTGATACATACATTTTTTTTTGATTTTTGATTCATCTTAAAATAGTGGAGTCTAAAGACAGGTATTCATGAATTTTAATAAATATATTTTGAATTTTTGATCCCTTAATTATAAATTTACCATTAAATTGAATTTTTAGAATAATAATTTTTTTTTTACTTCAATTCATTGAATAATTTTTTTTTATATTAATAATTTAATTATTATTTCAATTTTTATTCAATACTGACATCTTTTCATGTATTTAATGTGTATTCGGAGCCACGCTATGGATTTTTGCCGTCAAAGGCTTTCTTCAATTCCACCGCTAACCCCCCCCCCCGCCCCCCAGAAAAAACTCTGCAAACTGCTGAAGTTAAACATATTATTTTTGAAAAAAAAAATCATTATAGTAAATGTTTATATCAAAAACGAAAAAATAATAAAATTACATCCACATTCGTTTCAATTCATAAGTGTATCGCGGCCAAAACATCGTAAATATTAGAGAAGAGGACACTTTTTTTTTGTTGAAGTTTTTGTCAATTTTTTTTTGGTTGAAAGTTTTTGTTAATTTTTTTGAAATTTTTTGTTGACTTTTTTTGAAATTTTTTGTTCTCAAGTAGTTTTAGATGGTAGAAAGAAGAGAAAAAAATCATTTCTGCTCCAGACACAATTCTGGCTCTTGGTGCAGAGGTCATTGTGGCCTAAAAATTTTTAGCTCAATATCCATTTCAAGTTTCGATCCCAAATAATTTTTTTCATCATTGGATATATATTTCGTTTTTTTTTTTTTTTTTTGGTATTTTTTCATTTTTAGATTAATTCCTTATAATTTATGAAATGCGCTAAATGACCTGATGATTTTACTCTAAAAGTGACATTTGAATTCAACATGAATGTGAAATTATACCCATACATTTAACGTTAAAATAGGAAGGTACTTCTTTAATGACAATTTAAAAATTAAAATATAGGTTCTAAGGAAACATTAATTCCAAATTAACAAAATAACGCATTTCTTTATATTTAAAAAAAAGAACTTTCATGGGACTTCGAACAATCAAAAAACCCTACTGAATTTCCCCATCTTGCAAAAAAACCCCGCTAATTTAATCGTTCGCAGACTCGACGTCGAGAAAAAAGTTCGAAAAACTGGCGAGTCGAGAATACGCGCTGCCGGGATTCGATTTTTCGTATACGCGATACGCCTCGTACTAAATTACGCGTTTATTCATAAATAATGATTCACGGGCTCGCGATTCCTTCAAGACTACGACGCGAATACTAAATTAATCGTTTCGTTACCGTCGAGTGGATTTATTTCGTTCGCCTCGTTCGGGTAAGTATACTTTTCAACAAAGACGTACAACGAAAACGAAACCCCAAATGTCGGATGAAAAATACCAATTCGGTGGGGGAATAAAGCAAACACCTAAAACGAATTTCAAAACTTTCATCGAGCAGAAAAAAAATTCGATAACAGATTCGATATCACGTCAATTATTCAATCACATGCAAAGACGTTGGAGAGAGTATCGAAGGGAACACGTCACGCGTACGAGTTTCATTTGGACGATACGTAGCGTGTGTAAATTCGTCAAATAAATCATCTAATTAACCTGGTATCAATATCGGTACTCCGAGCTTTTGTATGCGAGCGCGCAATTAAAGCTACGTCGATAAAACGCGTTAGCTAAAATAAATGAAAAGCAACGCCCTGCACCGCGCTAAACATTGAGTTGGCGTTGAAATTCAAATATCGCCGTTTTCGTCGAAACCACGTTACGACCAAACGAATAAACATTTAAATCAACCGTCGTAAGAACTCGTTAAACGACGTTGATTTGAGTTTCGCCGAAATCACAATTAAGTGCCTCCATACGACCTTTCGTTTACTCGTCCTGAAGAGTCGCGTAATAATTAATTAAACAATAGTCGGCAATCTAAGGCCTTGCGTTGGATCGCGTTCGCACTTCCAAGTCGAGCTTTTATTTTTACGCTCGACGAATCGAAGAACGACTGCGGAAACGAGCACGTCGTCGGATTCTCCAAACGTGAGCTCAATGCTGAGCGACGCCGTCACCGTATAATCAATCCGAGGGTGACAGCGTCGGTCAAGCTCGGCAAACCGTTGATAAAACGTTAGGCCGCGTTAAATAGCTCACGTAACGAAGCATCCGGCCCTCTGATGGGAATTGACCGTACAAAGCCTTCACTATTTGAGCATGGCCTGAACTTCAGTTGCGTCTGATATCCTCCAGGAATTTAACGCGTATTTCCAGTCCTTTTTTGGTATCGTTATCAGAAAGTATTGTACCAAAAACGTTCTAAAAAATATGTTTTTTAGATATCTTTCTCAATTAAAAGCCGATACGAAAAAATTTGTTCAACAAACTGAACAATATAAAACTATCAATCAACAAATTTTAAACGCTACTATGCTTTTTGCAGTCTATCCTAACATATAAAATGACTTCGAAGGTAGATATTCTTTAGTAAAATCATCCAGCTGTTATATTAGATTTATCAATTACTTGTCTTTTTTCTCTGCCTTAATATGAGATAATGAAAAAATATTCCACATAAAATTACTTGGTAAAAAAAAAAATCATCTCTTATTATTACCTACAAAATAGTTTAGAACATGACTTATAATTCCGAAAATAAAGCAAACTCAGAATCCATTAGAGGTTTTTGCTTTGTTTTACTTGTTTAATTATTTGTTTGTTTGATCGTTCTTTTATACCTAGGTTATTTGTTTGACAAATTACCAGCATGCTCATTGTTTGTTTGTTTGTTCGTTCGTTCGTTCATTCATTCATTCATTCATTTATTCATTTGTTGGTTTCTTTGTTCATTCTCTCTTTCATCGCTTATATATGAGACAATTTGTGAAAGGTCTCTTTTTGTTTGTTCGTTCGTGCGTTCGTTCGTCAATTCATTCGTTTATTAGCTTATTCACTTATATTATGAGACAATTTGTTGGAAGGTTTGTTTGTTTGTTTGTGGGTGGGGTGTGTGTACTTGTTTGTTTGTTTAGATTTCCAGTTGGTTGATACTGATTTATTTGTTTTGTTGAATATATATTTGTTCAACCATTTATGTGACCATGCATGCATTCATTTATTTATTTATTTATTTATTCATTCATTTATTCATTCAGTTGTATGTTGATTTTTTTTATTTGGTTAGTTATTTGTTCATTTACTTATAGGCATATTAGGCAATTATGTGTTTGTTTGTTAGCTTTTTGTTTAGACAGTTATCTATCCCTTCATTCATTCAATCATTCATTTTTTTTTTGTTGGTCGTTTATTTGTTCGCTTTCTTGTAGGAATATAAGACAGTTTATTCACGAGGTTATTTATTTATTTACTCAATTATTGGTTCATTTGTTTTGTAGGCCATTTGTTTAGCTATTTATCTAAATATTCATTAAATTGTCTAATCATACGATTGCTTGTTTGTTTATTTGGTTGGTTGGTTGTTGTTGTTATTTTTAATATTATTATTTAGTTGTTAGTTTATTTGTTCATATTAGAGATGGTTGGTAGGTAGGTTGTTTGTTTGTTTGTTTGTTTGCTTGCTTGTCTTATTATCTATCTGCCATATTGTCTGTTTTTCTTTTAGATATCATTCTCCAATGATACCCAAATAAGAGTAGGCAGATCAACTTGAAAACTCTATGAAATGCTGATTGGATTTTTGAGAAGATGCATTTTTATTCTAAGATAAATTAAGTTCAAATCTTTGAGGAGGAAATTTTTTTATGAAGCAATTTTTTTGGTATAAGTTTAGAAATAGATAGAACAAAATTTAAATATTAAAGAATACGTCATTCACGAACGATTCAAAAAAAAAAAAAGATTTTCAATCAATCATTTATCGCATTCAGTTATTTCATTCGTTAGCGATTCAAAAGCGTGAGGCGCACTTTTCATATTTAATGAATGACTTATTCATGAAAAATGTAATAAAATAAGTTTTGAAATTAATCCTATATCTGAGCTCAAGGATTTTCAAAATTCAATCTAGTTACCTATCTTAAGAACTTTCGAGTCATTATTCACTGAAATAGATACCCAGCACAATTTACTTATTACAAGTGATAACAATTGGTTTGAGATGAATTTTCGAGTTCATTCGCTCTGGAGCATATATGAAAAAACAATTCCATAAAAATGTAGGTAATCTAAATTAAATTTCCTTCGGTGATGTTACATCAATTTTTCTATCACTCATAGTCTATAGAACAAATTTTCTCGTTATCAGTTATTACAAGGTAGAAAAATTCAAAAAACTGTTTTTCGTGTAGTTCAACTCTCTTCAAGAGACCACATATAAATGTCTATAATGCTTCGAGTAATTAGCACGAATCGGTGAATTTTTACAATTCCCACTAGATATTCGTGACACCCGTATAGAAAGATACTAACGTGATGTTAACGCCGCGTCGAGTAAACTGAAATCGAAAATGTATCCAGCAATCTAACCGTGAAAAAAACAACTATTAGCGAAAAAATATTAACAAATATTTCCGCGAACCGTATGACCGCCTAGTAGCGTGTTATCGTTGAATTATTGAATTATTGAATACCATTAACATTTCAGTAGCGTGAAAAAGCACGCGGATATTTTATTTGTACAAATTAACGGCGCGGGAAAAAAAATACCCGCCAATCTCAATTTCCCATCTATTTTTACAAATTGATCGGTTTCGCCGATACCGCTACATTATACCGATGATCGCCTTCATTACAAGTTCAACCCTAGGATAACCCACCATCAACGGTCATCGCCATTCAGCCTTGACGCGAGCTTCCCGCACTTACGTAATTTTCCACACTATTTTCACATAGTTTTTCGCAGACCTCGCCAGTCTTCGAATAATTGTTTACATAATGATGCCGTTTGATTGTAAACACGGTTAAAATTTCATATTTAGGAAACACCGACTTAAGAGTTAAGATGGTCTTTTGATCTAGAAACGTGGAAAATTTATGAACGCGAATGCTCCTTCATACGGTGTCGCATGGCTTGACATTTTGGCAGCTTTCAAATTTCGGAAAACGATTATGAAAAATTTATTTTGCGTGAAGTCAGCCTTATGTTATGGCTTTATACACGTGAACTTTTCCACTTGAACTGCCTAACTGCATATATTAATAATTTCCACATTTCCTTTTTCCACTGAGTTTGTGTTTCGAAGTTAAAAACACCATAAAAATTAATTATCCTTAATTATTATACCGGAAATTTTATCACGAAAAACTTCATAGGTAATATATTTATTACACATATTTTCTACGACTAAGTGAGTATTCCTTAGATTAAAACTCGGATTTAATGAAACAAGCACCAAAAAAAATATATCTACCTGTGGTAAAAGCAAACACCAAAACTTGTTGCGTCATTTCACAAAACCTAATAACCTAATTTAGATTCTCGTTTTGTAGCCTTAAAGGCTTTAGCATAAGGTTACCGCAGAAATTACGCGACCTTTTGGCGTTCACTTCAACAGGTTATATACATCTGGTAATTTATAGCCATTTGATGAAAGTAAAGTATGGAAAAATCATAGACAAAAACCGCTAAAAAGAAATCGAATTAAATTTTAACATTTGCAGTCACTGGGAGCAAAATCTTTACGCTTTACGAATAAATCCGAGCTCCCCAAAGTAATTCAATCATTTGGGTCGAAAAAAGGTCAACTGACTTTGAGAACTGACAAAAAATTAAAAATTTACACAATTACACAAATTTGTTTAACCCGGAATGTCTGGCTGATTTTCATTTGAAAAAAAAAAAAATGTAAGCAGCCAGGCCGCATTACTGGAGCTGAGTTTTTAAACGGTGCTCGTTCAGGTTCGTAAATGCTAACTTCTTCATGTGTATAGGCAACACCTAGTATCAAGCCTGAAAACCCTTACCCCCCATCCCTTTCAAAACCACTTAAGAAGTTAAATTTAGAATATGCATCATATGAGCCTATACTATTAAAATTTTAGCACTCTACAATATGGAAGATTAATAAAATTCCTTGTAATAATTTCTCCTCGAAAAGTCGTTTTTTGACCGAAATCGGAATAGGTTAGTCACTCGGGCTCATTCTATCATACAATACCACAATAAAATATTTTCGATATCTCATGTACCTTCACTACATTTTGAAGCTGATAACCCCTCCCCTCCCCTCCCTTCTCCCAACACCATGAGCGAAAATGCATGCTAATTATAGTATTATTCATATCACCAGTGACGAATTCAACATGAGTCTCATTAAATCTGAGTTACTTGAAGCTCTTCAAGCATAACTCAGATTTAGGCATCTTTTCCTACCTAGCCAAAACTGGTTTTTGTGGCTTGCTCAAAGTTATACAGGGTGTTCCGGTAGTGGCCTGTCAAACTTTGCCATTAGGTAGTATACGATGAGACGAGTAAAAAATGTCATATACATATACAGCCTATCGTGAAAACTGCAGGCGCTGGCACAAGTTGAAGTTAATCAAATAAAATTATGTTCCTTCGATTGTAGGCTAGGCAAAGAACATTCATTAATGACCATGTTTGGGCGCAACATTACTTATTTCAGGAACTGTTGTGCAGTGTTATTTGCCTAGCCCACATTCGAAGGAACATAATTTTATTTGATTGACTTCGTCTCGTGCCAGCACCTGCAATTTTCACGATAGGCTATATATGTACAAGTTGCTTCATTCTCATAGTGACTAATGTAACAACTAATGATCAGTTTAGCCATATTTCGCAGAGAATTGAAAACAACCAACCAGATTTGAGATTCGCATCTAATGCATCGCAACGCTCGTATAGAGAGCAAATAGCCCTACTCTGATTTTTTGTTTATTTTTCATAGTGTAGTGACTTGGAATTTGCTATCAGCCTTTGTTTGCTATGCACCAAGCAAGAAAAAATGCAATGCATTAGCAAATGGTGTTTTTATATGGCCTTATTCTGTTTTACATACTACCACCACTAACCTGAGGTGTTACTACTGTTGCGAAATAGTACAATAATATTACATACTTCGTTGAACCTTTATTTCACTCGTTTCTTAACAGTAATTGAGTAATAATAAATTAAGTGCAAAAAATCCGTAATTTCTTCAAAAACAAAAATTAATGGTTCGTTACTTTTTGCAAAATTATAATAGAAGCACACCTGGGATCAAGCCAAAATTAGGCTTTTTCTATTACATCTCGTGTTTGTGAAATGTAAGCAACTATGAGTTTTGTCACTTTGGCATTTCTTGCATTTCTCTCATGGATTGATAGCTTTTACTTACCTGCAACAAAAATAAATTTTTATATTATTGAAAGTTTACGTATTCAACTTTGTTGAACGGTTAGCCATACATGTTACGGAGTGCTATGGCTCAGCCCTAAATTTATCACTTATTTTCACATTTTTCCGATAAGTACGACTATAAAAAATTTTGTTTGTAGAATTCGAAGGATAATATTTTTGTACAGTACTTTTCAGCCTTTTTACGAGTCTACATCGCAGATACCGATGAAAAACTAATTTTAGGTGGTTCCAGTCTCATAAAAAAATAAATGCATTGGGCTAAATTGCGAGGATTCGTTTTCTGGGAAAAATTTAATTTATTTTACGAAGAATTCCGAGAGGAATAATTTTTATACAAGCTATATTTTCCTGCAAAAACGCATATTAGCTGAGATAAAAACGTCACGGCGTGACATATGCGTTAACACGCGACGCTCACTCGCAACAGTGCAAAATTTGAGTTCAATTTAGGCAAAATTTAACGAGAAATTTTTTTTATAAGCTGTTTCTACGTGAAAACGCATATTCGAGAAGACTCGAAAAAACGCAGTAGCGTGATCCAGCAAATAGGATATATTCACGTCATGTTTCATTTTTACATTCGGTTACATTTACGAATTATATCATTTCATACGTTCGAAACTGGTACGAACGACAGACTAATATTCGCAATAAACTGTCATTTATTCTTTACGTCACTTTACGTACATAGTACATAATGCAAGTGGTTGAAAACGGAAATATTCGCGAAATGAGTGCCTACTGTAGAAACCAAATCCAAAAATTGTAGATCAACTCGAAACAATTGAAATTTCAAATTTAAACTCCTCTTGATGCTTTTAATCAATTAGAGACAAATTATGAAAAATATAACTAATTCTCAAAAACAGAAACAACCTTATATTCAAAATTTAAACTAAGTCCGAAACCATAAACATGAATCTGGCACAGAAATGAATTCAGATCCACACTTGTTCTAATTATGCAGCAAGTAGTACCTCGAAGTCTTTCCAAGTCTAATTGATTTCCTATTATGGTTTCATTTTAGGTTTGAAGTCCTAAATATGGCTTAAACAGTTATCGATTGTTTTCGATTTGGGTACATTATTATGCTATGGTTATAATTTTATTCTGATTCTGCTTATAAAATTTCACTTATTTTTAGTTTGTATAAGTTGGTAGGTACTAGGGTGGACTCAGGTCCCATGCGGGGGGCTACGTTCACCGGATCCCATGGCCGTGGTACCGAACTGATTGCGGACCGCCCCTACCTTGCTTCACAGCTGAGAGTAAGGCGGGATGACGCAGACGGAAGTAGGGCCCTAAGGTGCAGGCGACCACCACACTCCGAAAAGGTAAGGGTCAAGAATTAAGCACCCAGGTACATAGTACCCCCCGAAGAAGGAAGTGGTGGGTATCAGCCCACTGTGAAGATATGCGCATGGGACAGATAAGGCCGATGATAGCAACTGGCACTGAAACCCATCAGAGAGGAATATGGTGCCAGAAGGAAGAATGAAACGATGACTGAACTTCCGATGTGGTGAAACTTAGGTGGGGGCGCACACCCGCCTAAGGAGAAGCCACTTGAGATGTAGGCTGGTCGCCAAAGTGCCCCTGCTTGGCTGGAAATAATGTTATAAGCAGTTCCCGGCCAATTAGTGTCGTGTGCAGTAGAAGAGATTCCCGCAACAAAAAAAAAGAAGAAAAAAACAACAATTTCTCTTATTATTTCCAAAAATGAACAACAAGTGGTCGTGTGCACAATATGAGCTCAATTCAGGCTTTTTTGATCTCAAGAGGAACAATATGCTCGATATTTACCTCAAACAGCTTTCCAAAAATTACATTCTAGCTTTGCTTCAAAATGACTTAGTTTAGATGTTTTATCATCAAAAAGCTCGGACTTAACGAACGTCTGTGGAATAAAAATCGAGCATATTTTACTTCTTGAGCATCAAAAAGCCTAAACTGAGCTCGTATTGCGCACATGACCAAGGAACAACTCATTTTTCGTCCATTTTTGAAAATGATTAAAATTATTGTAGCTTAAAAAAAAATTAAAAAGTAGTTTGGACTTTTTCGAAAAAAAATTGCAATTAAAATTTTTTCAGTCTTCACATGACTGAATAGAAAAAATTTTCAAATTTTCAATTATGCGAAAATTCATTTTGTTGAAAATTTAAATTTTTCTAAAATTTTACTTCATTTTGAGGTGGTGCAAAAACTGAGTTGGGGAGTTAAAATTTTTCATTTAGTAACTATTGTGACCCAACCTCTTCCTTTTTCAAGAAAACTATATTCGGTCACCTCAATAGTTACCATGTTTTTTTTTTGGGAGGGGGGACAGATGAGCCTGGCGAAAATACTTGCCAAATGATTGCCAAAAATCTTGAAAAAAAAATTTCTCCAAAATTAAAGGTGAAAATGAGGACTTAGTTTTGAGCAATTTCAAAATTTCAATGGGATTCATTTTCAAGCAATTTGGATTTCGTTATGCCTAAAAGTCTTATTTTGTTATTTCAACGTATTTACTTGAAATTTTTTAAAATATTTTTTAAAGAATCAAATTTTGCGTATTTTAAAAAATGAATAACAATTGCGTAATTTATTCGTCGCATAAGTAACACTGGCTTGATCTGAGTTTTTTTAGATTCAGAAGACAAAATATGCCAGATTTTTGCCTTAAAGGTTTTCCAAAATATGACCTACTCTACACATAGTAATACATACATCTAAATGAGGTCATTTTAAAGCTATAATAGGATATTTTAGGAACTCCTGAGGAGTAAAATTTGGGTATATTATATCAATTAAGACATAAAAAGCTCAAATCAAGCTCATACTGTGCAAGTGTCTCATAAATTACATAATTACTATCTATTTGGAAAATACAAAAAATTTGATGACTTGAAAAAAAATAATAAATATTAGTGAGCTACGTATTTGGGGCTTCGTCACCTGTTTATTTTCATTATTTTATTTTTATGCTTGATAATAATATCAAAGTTGGTCGTTTAAGAAGCCTGGTCAACTGTCTGAAGGTTTCTCAATACATTCGTATGTATTTAATATACGTATATGATGATAATAAAAATTTTCGAATTGACGATTTTTAGGGAACATTTTAGGAACCTATTTTCTAATTTCAAATTGTACAACGTTGAATAACATGTATTCTCATAACGTATTAAAATTCAGATGCAATATTATACCATTTGAAATTTAAAAACTGCCTCCAAAATTGTTCTCTAAAGATGTTCAACTTGAAAAAATTGTTATTTGAGTCATGTCACTATTCTATTTGATGAGTGATATAGTGAATGAAATGTCTTGAGTGAAGAAGCGACTCAAACAACTGGAAATTCTGTCATAAACAGTTAATTAAACCATTCATTTTCGAACTCTAAAGTAGTACGATTTGCCCAAACGTTATCTTGAAGGATGTATATGTGATGCTTGAATTCATACCATTTCATGTAAATACCTCAACCCCTCCAGTAACATATGGAATATAAACGTTTACTTCATGGACATCACGCACCATAACCCAAAGTCTAGCTACGATTACAGGCCTTGATAATATGCAATATAAATTCCCTTGTGAAATTCCTTCATTCATATACGCTCCACATACATATGAAAAATTAGATAAGTCCTCATACGTGAAATGAAAAATGACAAATGTTGCAATAACGATACAATCTATCGCCTAAAAGAAACTCTTACGAACGACTTTAGTAAAGTTAAAATCCTAATTTTCGAAAACAATTTAAAAAATACGTAACGGTGGCCGTTTGTCTTACTCGAAACGGCGACAGTTCACCAGAGTACGCTTAATTTGAACGCGATAAACGAGAGAAAAAAGGTTAAGAAAAAAGGTAAAATACATACATCTCAACACGGACAAATGTTCGCTTAAGCGTGAAACACTTTAGGAACAAATTGCGCTGTGGTTTGACGATACCTCTCTTCAATTTCGCGACACGTAGCGCTTATTTGTGTAGCTGTGTACGCCGAGGCCGATGTATTGTAAAGAAATTTGCGGCTCGCCGAAACGCACGTAGATGTACCGCGGTTACCTTAAAATTTATTATAGTTTAATAAAAATTTTACTGATGGTAATATTTTTCATTATTCGACGAGTACAAAAGAAACCGGCGAACGAAGGCCCGCCACCGACACGTGCGGCGCGGCGCAAATTCTCGCTATATACGCCGAACATCCTCTGGGGGATTAGTACTATGGTGTTGTACTATCTTGAGACGTTTTATCGGTGTATTTTGAGTTTTAAAGATACAGTTGTACGCCTTCGGTAATCGAAAAGTATCGAATTGACGACTGCAGTGGGAATTTAGCGAAAAGTCGAGCAAACTTTAGTTTTACGCGCTTGTTTCTCTTCTTCGACGTGTTTTTTTTCTCTCTTTAAACGAGTTTTTTTTTTCTCGATATTTTCTTCCCGTCTTGTCGCCTCTCACAATCCATTGTTGGGGCAAAATATCATTCGCTTTCGTTATTTCGTCATTTCGGACGAACGAAAAAAATAACGCCGAAACGAGAGTCCTCTCTTTTTAGCCGAGTTTTCGATAAAAACAATAGCTATGGCAGCATTCGATTACGGAAGTAGGTACAGCAAGTGGGTACAGGAAGGAGGTCTTCGTATGTTTGCCTTTCAGACCATTTTTCATTTATTTTTCCAAGTCCATCTTTTTACACGTATACAAGATGAACAATACACACGTTCTGACAAAACACACCCCTCCAACATATGTATATAAGTACGAAAAGCGGCTTCAAATAGAGGTAAAATATACTTCAAGATGAATTCATGATTTTATATCGCAGACTATATAAATAAGCTCCTTATACCCTCTCGGCTCTCCCCTGTACAAAGCTAAAATACCCGACTTGAGCGAAACGCACTCTACTTTGTAAGGAGACGAATGTGAACACGAGTTTTACCTCCATACAACAATTTTAATCAGAAAGTTTTGAAGATCGAAGCGCTAGATATTTAATAAGAAAACCAGCTCAACAAAAATGCTTTCAGTTTTGACCATTTTGACTCAGTTTTGCAGGCTTATAATCGTTTCGTCGCAATATCTCAAAAGCAAACATAACTTGGCAAGAAAATCGCTCAAAATTTGGTCAGAAGTTGTTTATGCGAATATCTGGAGGCAATTCATCTACACTTTTGCTTCTACTGTAAATATCTAAAATACTCAAACTGTGTAAATGAGGCCGATTGAGGACCACAATAATTATGATCTCTTTTTCAAGTCAAAATGGATGCGAATTGAAAAATAGTTAGAAAGAGCCTCGTAAAGCTCATCTTTGTAATTATGAACTTGTATGAATTCCAGGGGAGAAGTGGGGTGCCAAGCAGCATTTTATGTAGTGCATTTATTTTCTCAGGAATTCTTGGAGATGCATGAATGGAAGTGCACTTTTCACTGGCTTCACAAAATATTTAAAGTGGATGCAATAATTATTCATAAAGCCAACTTAGCTCGTTATGTCATTAAATCAAGTTCACAGAACTCTGTTCTCCATTCTTCAGAAAAATAAGCTGAACAAAAAAGCAATACTGTAAGTACGAGTATAGGTACCTCACTACCTATGCGCGATGAAAATTAAAAAACAGTCAACGGATGAGGCATATCAATTACTTCTAATTAATTTGTGAACTTTTCTCAATTGCGTTGCGAATAAACCCGCAATAAGTAAGTTAAGAATACCACCATAGTTTATTTGAAAACAAATGAGTTGACACATTCTCTTTGGAAAGTGAGATTTTAATTTGTCGTTGATGATTCGAGTTGAAACCACGATGGAAAATTTTCAAGGCTCACATTTATGAATGATACTTAATAGTATCAAGTGCCCACTAAGGGTGAAAAACACTTCATGTTCACCAGCCATGATTAAATATGAATTTTTTCAACCCATCAAGAAATGGAAATCCAATTCTTCATTTTTTCGATCTAAGTAATCATATTCGTCGGTAGCGTAATTATTTAACTGCTATTATGACTCAAATTCAGGGAGTGATATTATGATTCCTAATTCACCCCTCCCCCATACTAAGACAGTATTCTTAGATTGTACTTGAAAGCTTGTGCTCAATAAAGATGAAAGAAAAGGCTAATTTTTTATACGAAAATAGCATCAATTTTTTCAAAATTTTTGAGCTCTCATAAATTCATAAAATTTCATTTTGGAATAGTATTATTTTTATTATATTTGTAACTCTGTAAAAAGTATGAACAGAATAGAACATTATGAACCATTCAGAGCATTAAAATTTTGATTCATATTGAACAATAACCAGAACAGAACAAAATGGAATGGAATGGAATAGAACAGAACAGAACAAAACAGGCAGAATGGAGTAGAGTGGAACAGAACAAAATAGAACGGAATGGAATGGAACGGAATAGAACAGAACAGAACAGAAAAGAACAAAGCAAAACACAGCAGAGTGCATCAGAGCAGAGCAGAGCACAACAGAATAGAAGAGAGTAGAAAATAGAACAGAACAGAAAGAATGGAGTAGAGCAGAGCAGAACAAAACAGAACAGCACAGCACAGAACAGAACAAAACACAGCAGAGTACATCCGAACAGAGCATAGCAGAACAGAGCAGAACAGAGCAGAACAGAATGGAATAGAATAGAATAGAATAGAACATGGAATGGAAGGGAACTAAACAGAACAGAACAAAGCACAGCAGAGTGTATCAGAGCAGAGCAGAGCACAACAGAACAGAGCAGAAAATAGCAGAACAGAACAGAAAGAATGAAGTACAGCGGAATAGAACAGAACAGAACAGGGCAGAACAGAGCAGAACAGAACAGAACAGAGCAGAGCAGAACAGAGCAGAAAAGAGCAGAATAGAATGGAATAGAATAGAATAGAATAGAATGGAATAGAATAGAACAGAATAGAATAGAACAGAACAGAATAGAACAGAATAAAACAAAACATTAGCTCAAGCAAAACTAGGATAAAACGATAATAAATTCTCTTGAACAAAAGAATGGAATGGTACAAAACAATATTTTTGTTCACCAGCCTTATATTCAAGTAATTATCGAAAATAATTATAGTAATAGCTTTAGAAAGTACACCGTTTGAAACAACAAAAAGTAGTAATCATAATAATTGATCATATACATACTTGAAGTTGAGTATTATTAAAAAAATATACACATTATTATGATTATTAATACTTATAAATGGAGAAATAACATTGAACTACAAAGTGATGATAAATCACCTAAATGCAAAGAAAAAAAAACTTTAAGAAATAAAATTTTGATTAATTAAGGGAGGATATAATGTTCATCCTGTATCTTCTTTCAAATTCGTTCTCACAGATGCTATTGGACGAGGTAAAGGGGGTGATGGTCTTCAAAAAAATGGAAGGAGTAAACAAAAGATCGTTAACTTAAATTCCCCACATGTAAAAAAATCGGTCTCTAAAATAGAGTTGGAGGGGAATTAGAGTGAAAACACCTTTGCGAGAGAAAATTAGATCACGAAATTTCCTAAATCATCCATATCTACCCATCAAATTTGTCTAGAAAGCTCAAACATGGTACCTAGGAACAGTTAGGAATGACAACAAGATCTCTTGAATTTGAATCAAAATGGTTCGTTTTAGAAAAGTTTTACGAAGATTTCAAATAGCTCAAATTTTAAAACTATGGTACATATCATAAGATATTACTGAAGCTAACATAAACCAGAGTGTACTAACATAATATATCAAATTCAAATTCTCGTGATCTTTTGTAGGGCACACGTAGGGACTTCGCATAAATATATTAACAACATTCCCCGCAACACTGAACACCCCCTCATAAAAAACTCAGCTCCAGTAACGCGACATAGCTGCTTACATTTTTTTCCTCTAATTTAGTTTTTTGCGATCTCCATCCAATGAACTCACTAAACTGTACTCGCTATATCCGCGTTATTCAGTAATTTGCGAACGAGCCCGCGAAATACGCGATTCATTTATCACATTACCTTTTCACCAAGGGTGGCGGCTGAGACGAGGCGTCTTCATTTTTACCAGCACTCATTAATTACGTCGTTTCGATGTTTCCGCATGGTCGACTGTCGCGTTTAATTAAATCGAGCGATCGGTGATGTCATTATCGCCTTATCAACGTATCTACATAAATTTATTCATACACGCTGTTGGCTCGCTATAGACTACATATCCCAGTCACGGAAAACTTCATCTTCCCTTTTGACTTTTTGTCTTTACTCCGTGCGGCCGCGTCGAATAATTTCGCTATATTTCAATTATTCAAACGCCGAGTACGAAAAATATCACCTCTGTGGGCTCTACTGTGCCTGAATTCTTCGAAATGTATAATACCCGTATAACGACGGTATTTTGCAAACACGTAAAGCCCATTAGCCAGCTCTATTCCATCAAATCGTACCGTACCAAAAAATAATCGACTGTCAATGCGCGTTTCTTCGTACGCCATATAGTATACGCAGTACTACAACATAAAAAGATTAAATTTCCCGCGAAATTTTCGCCGACTATATTTCACTTTCTTTTTCACTGTTATCGAATATCCGAATGGATTATTTCATATGTTGGCCCGTTCTTTTATACGCTGGCGGGTTATACTTTTCGTGTAATAATATCGAATATATGGTTGTGGCTGGAGAATTCGCTGCGGATGATTTATTGCGATGCTATTTTGATTCGTGGTTTGGATATTATTCAATTGAAATATATTTTCGATTTTTTTTTATTTTTATTTTTTTTATTTTTGCGAAATTATAAATCTTTTTTAGTGTGCTTTTCTTACGAGTAAAATTCACTTATGAGTTAATCATGTTCTTTTTTCGCTATAAGATATTAAATTAATTTATTCTTATTAATAATGGTCATGTAGAAGATTTTAATATAAAAAGTTTATTATTTAAATTAATTTAATATGTTATTAGAGTTTAATAAATTAAGAATGTAAAATACGTACATATGTTTGAATAATAATAATTATTAATCCTATAATTAATATATCATTCTAATGGGAATATACGTATATATTTATAATTCATAATCATATGTCCGAAAGTTGTATTAATTATTAATCGTATTGACAGAGTAATAATTTGAAGGAAAAATCTATTTGATAGACTTGAAATTTTGATTACTAGTAAAAAAGTGAAGCTCAAGAAATAAGAAATTAAAATTAAGGAATTGATTAATGATATAAAAAATTTGTTTGAATATTTTTAATGAATAAAAACATAGCACACAACTCACAATATATTATATATTTACGAAAAAAAAGTTACGAAAAATTACGAAAAGGCACGATGTTCCGCTACCTACAAAGCGGCATCATATATTTTTGGATTATTATAATTTAATAAAAATTATTAAATAGAGAAAATGAAAAATTTACATGAAAGAAAGTTATACAAAGTATTAATTCTGATATTATAACTGTCATATAATAATTCGAGTGGTAGAGAAAGAATGAACTTGAATTTTACCTTAGCTCATCAGATTTTGAAACAGATATGATACCCTGAGACGAACTTTCGAATTTCATACAGATCTGAATTTTTCAAATAAAATTATTAGGTTCATCTATACTTCAACTTTTATTCTACCCCCTACATACTCCCTGAGCGAATTTCTGGCGACTACGAATATTAGCCGAACCGACGTAACAGTTCATCTCGGGGGTAAACAAATCAAAATTCGCATCGTAATGACATCTATCGACGAAACAAACCGTCTCGATTGTCGATACTAAATAAAACTTCGCAACATTAAGCTGTCATCGAATTCTCGTTTGGGGCGCGAAAATTCGACAAACCATCCGAGTGTATGTGAAATACAACACCAGCACAGAGACGGTATCGTCCGTTCACAATCGTACGGTGTTTTTCGTATTTTTCAATTTTCCTCCCACATTTCGTCGCTTCCGACGAAAACGTTGAAAGTCGAACCGAAAATTCCCCCTATATACGTCTTCTAAAAAGCTAGCTAAAAGTAAACAAAAGAACTACGTCCCAACTGCTACCGCGCTCAAGTACGTACGCGAGCAACAAGTATATCAACGTATACTCACGACTTTACGAAAGAAAACAACTCGAAGAGGTGGAATTTTTCCGAAATTATTTCCATCAGCGTAACCTCATTAATATGGTAATGCGATTAAGGGCGAAAAGAAGCCTAGCACAATTTATGTTTGTCGCCTAAAAAATTAATAAAGGTTATATCGAAATATAAGAAAGAGTTTAGCGACATCAAACAACGTTTAATTGAAGAATATATTCGACGACCTCAATTACTCGAATGAGCGAAACGCGGAAAACGTTTAAAAAAGTAGCTTACACAACGGTACGTTACGTCAAAAGCTCGCTAAGTTATTTCGTCGTAGTTTTTCAATTTTCACATTTTTTTTTTAAAGAGCTTTTTCACTTTTCGAAATGAAAAATGAATTCTTTCCAGCTTACGTTTTCTGTCATCGTTTCGTTTTACTCTATACTCGAAAATTATACTCTTTTATCAAAATTGCAAATTATCAAAGGTTACGCTGCGTTCCATTCCTCTCACCGATGTTCTTTGATTTCAATTATGAACGTAACGAGAGTACTAAAACAAGAGACTACACGAGACTAACTGCTTATGGAATTATAGAAGTTGTACCCTAAGGTGGACCGAATTTCGGATTTTTTGAAAAGTGAAGTGAGTGGCGTCACAATAATTGCTAGATGACCACAAAAAAATGTCATAAAAATTTCAAGCCACCAAGTGAATTTTCAGATCCTCCCCTCTCTCCCCAAGAAAGAAACTGTCTGAAGAAAAAAGGTGTTTAAAAAAAAAAAAGAAAAATTAACAGAAGTTCTCAGGGTCTGAGCATTTTGATGCGAAAACAATATATACGAAGTAATTTTGAAGCAAAAATGTGATGGCCGATTTTTTAACTGGGGCTTGTTCAGATTTGCAAATAATTCCAAAACCACCTAAAAAGTTGAATTTGGAAGAAATGTAGTATTTCAGCCATACAATAATCATGTGAACACATATTTTTCAAGTTTTAATTACTTGAGGCTCCTCAAATCATTCTTTAATAGCTATGGTTTTCTAACTGATAACTCAGCTAAAAAATTAGCCGCTAATTTTTTTTTAGCTCATAGATGACAAAATTTATGATTTAGGAACGTGAAAAAATTTTCAACTGCCCAAAATTTCTTTTTTCATTTTCCAATTTTTATAACTTTGACATCATTTTGAGGAGGTCAAAAAATCGAGTTAACGAGCTTGAATTTTCATGACGTCATTCCTTATTGTACCAGTTGGGAACAATTTGAGGAATTTTCAATACCATCGAACAACCACAAACAGAGCCCTACAACGAATTAAAAACAAACGAGTAAAACAGAAAACACACCGCGATGGTATTCATTACATTAGAAAATTTCTGTCACGAGCGAATTGCATCTATTCCATACAAATTCCCAGGCGTTTATAATATGTCACAGATATCCTGCAGGTTGATGGGTGTCACCGCTTCTCGCTGAACCTTCTTCGCGATGTCATTCGAATACACTAACGAATTGGCTATAATACGCGTTTAAACGTCGACTACTGTGTATATACTTGGGAAGGAAATTCAACTTGAACGACAAAAATAAGTGGAAATTTTCGTAAGCCTAAAGAAATATCTTTTGTTTAATGAAAATATTAAAAGGATTTATGCGTATAGTAGACTGGTATTTATTAAACGCAGGCTCACTTGTGTCCGAATATTTATATTTACGGAGTAACTTTAACACGAGTAAAAAGTTTTCGCTAAACGTAAATCCGAGCCGACGGATTATGAATTTCGGTCGAACAAATATGCGTGAAATTTAACCGAGCGTTAAATTTCGTCTAAAGAATTTTATAGGCGAAAATTATGGCTTAGCAACAGGCTAGCGTAACGCGTATGTATTCCAATTGAAAGAAAAGCTACGTTCTGCGTTCTGGTCCGGCATTGGAATTTGCTCACAAATCGTCTAATCAGATGAAACCTTTTGAAACTTACACAAGTACGTCGTGCCAATCCTTTAAGAAATTTCATTATATTAGAGCAGACATTAAGTTGACGAGAGCTTTAATGGTAATGACGATGATAATCACTGAAGTGAAAACACACATATTTATTTGCATTACAATGATGGGCATATGAGATAATAAATATATTATCATCATCTGAAGAATGCCAAAGAATTTACTAATTTTCGAGAGCATATGAAGCATACGAACACATCCGAAAGCTAACGAAAATATTACGAAAAATTACGAATACACTCGAAGAATGTACGAATACACACGAATGTAAAGGAACACCCGTGCAAACTAATCATCTGAAACATCCCAAATGATTCTCGAAAATGCAACGTAGCAACGAACCTACATGAACACTACCGAATAATTTTAAATATACGTTCATAATATTTTCATGAATTATTTGGAATGTTTCGAGTATGTTCGTATATGTTCGTAAATATTCGTGAAATTAGATAGTTCTGTTATGATCATACATATTCGTAATATCTCCTTGGGTGGCTTGGATAGCACGGGATGATTCAGTTATGTTCTTATACATTTGTAAATCTTCGTGTATCATTTAAAATTGTTTGGATGTGTTCATACTTCATGTATGTTCATAATCGGGTGTGTTCGTATATGTTCGTAAATATTCGTGTATTACTCAACGTTTTTGTCTTGGTTTTGGTTCTGGTGCTAGTTTGAAAATTTTTATCGCTGTTTTGCACCCGGTCTTTTCTGGTCATATTTTTGTTTTTGTGGAGGGGGACGATTGTTTTTTAAGGCTTTAAGAGAACTTAATTTTCAATAAGTGGGTTCTATTCAGGGTATTAGTTTTTAAAAAGATTACATCTCAGTTTTGCTCCCAGATCTAAGTCTTTTTATCATCATTCCAAATTTCATTCAAGAGTTTCATTTCAGGTTTACTGTGGTCTTTTGTTATGAGTCTCCAGTACTGCTCTTCTTTCTCTACTTTGTAGACATACCATCTCTACCTCACAGTCACTTGAATTTTAAACACCTTGTTTTATTGTAGAATCTATGATTCCCACATTATCAATGATCTTGACT
>VFXL01000522.1:0-80001 GCA_009761765.1 Phenacoccus solenopsis | reverse complement strand
TTATCGATAATCTGAAACTATCGATGGTAATCCATCACTACAAAGAATCTAATTTTTTTTCGAATAACAATGATGGCGTCACAGAAAAAAACTGATTTCTTAAAATTTTTTCTGGGACTACGTAGGTGATGGTAGAGGCAAAAATGAGAGATACCTTCCAGCAGTTATCTACTTGGACTCCTCTGGAGATGAATAATTGAGGAAGGATTAAAGGGCTCCAAAGGTGCAGTGATTTCCAAGAAATTGTAGGTGGAGGCTCCTCCACACTCCAGATGTGATGCTAAAGGCAGAAACGATGATAGAGTGAATGAACTACCCTCTCCATGGTCTCTTAATTTTTTTTCAAGTCCATGGATAGAACTCGAATAGTGAAACAAAAATATTTATACAAGTTTTTGCCTATCTACAGACTTGGAGGAATTACATTAAATCTGAACTTGTCATTGGGTATAACTCCTTTAAATTCACAAATAGGCAAAAAACTTAAATAAATGTTATCATTCTACTTTTCAAGCGTTACCTGTGAGTTAAAAACAATTTTCGAGAACTTGAATTTTTCTTCATATTTTCCTTGTTACCTATGGCCAGTCACGATTTAGAATTTGTGAATTAGGTATCTTCCGCATTTGGTTGAACTTTACATCTTCCTAAAACATTCTCGCTTCGAAAGGTCAACAAAATACCAGTTTGCGAAATTCGCGCACACCTGGCTCGAATATCAGAGACACAGAAGCAATTGGAAATTTCTTCCCAAGTTGACTACCTATACAGATTATTCTACAAATACGTACGCTCACAGTAGGGTTATTAACACAACAGGCTGACGAGTACAATCACAATTACATAAAACCGGTTTCATCGAGTACACAAACCATATTCTAGAGTTTGCATGTATTAAAAATATTTTCGATGCGTTAGTCGAAGAAATTAACGTTTTTCCGATGCCTTCGGTGATGACCTTGATGTGAAAAAAAACATTGCATTCTGGTACGTTTAAACGGTGCATTTTTTTAAAGGTTAAAAAATAGATTAAAACGCCGGCTAAACTTGCTCTATGCCAGTACAAACGTCAATCGTTTGTTCTTACACTGTAATATATTTCCGGTCTATGCTTTTCGTTCTGTTAGTGAAATGATTTCGTTTTCACTTCGAGAAACGACGTATGTTCCCAACGATTCTTCGTAATAGATACGAGACGAACGTAATGATTTCTTTCCATGCGTTAAGATGATTCGATATGAAATGAAGTTTTTTACATGACGTGTGAACGTAAATGGAAACACGTGTTTGGTCTTTAAGCTGCCGGGCTTTATTTCGACTTTTTTCGGTTTTGTAATAGACGAAAGGGCAATAAACCTGTTGTATGGAGGAATCTAGTCTGAAATAGTATAAGCGTATTGTTAGCATTATAAATAAATACGCCCCAGGTTCAAACTGGTATTATCCTAGAAGTTGTATTTATTTTGTTGTATCACAAATTAATGTTCGAATTAGTGTGTGTAAAAGTTGCCGATTTGCGTGAAAGTTTGACCGAAGAGGTCCTGAGTTTCTAATGAAATAATCGGATGATTATTTGGTTTTAATTTTTTTTGTTTATTTACTTTGGAGAGTTTTTATTTCTTAATATTCTTCAAAAAAATCTTTATTCCAGGGAAAGTACTTCAATCAATTAAAAAATTTTTCAAATCATATTAGAGATGGTGGAAGTGCTTGAATCCATTCAGTGTAAATTTTGGTTTGTGACATATCGTTTTTGTTTTCCTATCAGTTTACATATCCAGGTGCTTTTTTTCGCCATTTTTTCTCTCTGGAAGTGGCCCTTTGTTTGCTTAAGAAGGAAATTAATAAAATTCAAGAAAAGCACGAATTTTGAATTTCACTCAAGAGCTAGGGAATGAGGAGAGAAGAAAATTTTATCTTAATTTGGTGTAATTTCTGATATTCTTGTGGGTAATATACTAAGTTACTAATAACCGCAGTATGAAGGAAACTTCCAGGTCTTACCTTGGGAAAAACCTCCCGGTACTTTATTCAAAGACAAAAGGGTTAATTAGTTACACTCACGGGAAAAATTTCTTGGTCAATCAACATTTTAGGTTTATCTAATTTCTCTATTTTACTTACGTATGCTACATTCTGACTAATATTTTGTGATATTATTAGCATTAGGGCGGGTACACAGTTACACACTACACAAGCTTTGAATAATTTGCATGGGAAGATTTTCACTATGGTTTTACTATACTTAAAGTATTCCTCCATGGGTGCAACTGCGTACTTGGAACGTTCTTCAACGGGTGAGAGTATTGAAATTTTCGAATATTACTTTGCCTGATTTTCTAATTTTCATTTAGAAAAATTATATATTTTTTTCATTGGATAAATATTCAGTTCGTGAAAAAATTTTCGATTATTCTTTCCCTCAATTTTTTACTTAATTATTCAGAATAATTATTAATTTTTTTCTTTGAAGAAAAGTCGTTCTTTTCGTATTTAATTTTTCAAATGTTGAAAATTTTTCGATTTGTTGAAAATACTTTCTTTTGCGAAAACGTTCAATGTTTGTTCCTTCATTCATGTGGCACATACTGCAGAGAAAGCCAAAATAAAATTAATAACGTATTAGGTAAGACCCGAAAGCTGGAAAAACAAAATTTTCATTTTTTGAAGAAATTCCAAAATCTCTTCAAATAAACTTTCCATTATTTCTTTGTTTAATTTTTTTATTGACTCATTTCAAAATTTTTTGATTTTTTTCTTGAAGAAAATTTAATCTAAAAATCACAAATTTTTCAAAAGAAAATTTTTTTTGTTCAAAAAATTTTCATTGTACTCTTAAATATATTTTCTATTTGTTCGTTCGTTGTTGTTGTTGTTATTATTATTATTATTATTAATATTATTATTAATGTTGTTGTTGTTGTTGTTGGTGTTGTTTCTGATCTTATTTCTTTGGCTATTGAAAATCATCATATGAATAATTCTAAAATATCTGAGTAATAGTAAATACTTTTCATTAACGATTTCCAAACTAAGGAGAGATCATCGAAGAATTTGGAGCTTTCCTTCCTTCACTCTTGAGGCAGTACATTCAAGAATTCCGAATAAATGATGGTATTTAAAATATGTACCCAAAAGTTAGATAAGCATATAAAATTATTGCTGCTTACCTGTAATACTTTGAATTTGTATTCTTCATGCTCAGGTTATTTTGTCGTTTTGTTGGTAAATCATTCCCCCATTTCATGTTAAAACATGTACGCGATATCAAAACAAAACTATGTATGTAACGGACTTATAACACATGATTATTCGAACTTGATAAAACGCGATGCGTATATGAAAGAAAAATTACGAAAAAGAAAAAAAAAAACTTTACTCAAAATTAACAACAAATACAATTCGACATTCTAAACCGTACAAACGCGTCGAAAAAACAAGGTGGCATCATAAGTTTATATTTATATCCGAACCACATTCAAAAACAAGAGATGAAAAAAACAAAGGTACTCGAAAAATCAAACTCGAGAACTAATTTACGAAACTGACGTGAACTCCTCCGGATTTGAAGTGTGGACGTTACGACGAAAAATAAAAATAAAGGGTTAACGTCGAAAGAGGCGACCTGTCTCCGGAGGTTGTTCCGCGATTCGTCCGGTTTAATTGTGTGCGTGGAAGAGCATTTCTGTATTACCAGACTCTGCTATCGTGTATTCTCGACTCCCGGCGAACCTCCCGTCAGTATGTTGCGGTGGAATGGTTTTTTGTTGTTATTGTCAGTCGTTGCAGTCGTGGTGGCAGAAACATGTCGCGTTGGTGATAGGTGAAAACCACTTTCCATTACTCTTACACTTTCTTCCACAAGGTCATTCTGTAAGACGCGTAATAACGCTGCGAGGAAGATACTACCTGCTTGGCCACTTTAGTTCTGCCGATTATGTATTGAATCGTGTAAGAACCGCGTATTTTAATCCGAAATGGTTTGGGTGTTGAATTGGTGCTTCGTAATTAGCGCCGGCCAGTCGCCTCTGGCCTGTTACGACTGAATGTGTGGTTGATTGTATGAAACGTTCGAGTAGATGGAACAATGATTCTAGTTTTTTTTTCTTTTTTTTCAAGTTTTGGTCTTTACCGAATTTGCCAAATTTATAAAAGTAAGGAGAGGGGATTTGGAATAAAATTTAGTACTGTATCGTAATATTTATTTTTAAATAGAATACCTCCTCTGTTTGAGTTTTCTTCGCTGTCCTTAACTCCTACTATCATTTCGGAGTATAGATAATCGTACTTATCAGTTATTAATTTTTCTGGATGCACGAATGGTCAGTATATTTTGACTCCTAATAATCTGTCATGAATTCGTGCATCGACGATGCTCACCTACCAGTCGTGTCTTCGAATTAATGCAGTTCTCCTGATCAATCCAAATCGTGTTTGTGAAAGATAATGGACCCTTTTTTAGTTGAGTTTTCAATATAAAATATATCTATTACATAGGGTTCGTTGGGCAAGGGGGGAGGAATACTCATATTTGAACGTTTTAGAACATTGTTTCCCATCTTCTTTATAATATGTATATTAGTGTACTTTTCTTTACTTCATGAAAAATTGTCAAAATTTGATTAGAGTTTCTTCATCTGAATATCTATACACTATTCATATTTTTAATTTTTTTTTTTTTTAATAATGGTTTACTTACTTGAATCTTTCGCGCGGCATGGAAAGCCCCTCGAGGACTTGAAATTTTTCATTTTGATGGTGTATGATGAAGTAAGATGAAGATACCAACATCCGAACTTATGTAAAAGTTTTAAGAAATCATACTTCTTCAATATACCCTATGTATTTACCTAAATTCACATTGAGAGCTCAAAGCTAGTTTGTAAAGTTAGTAAGAGCGTTTAGGTTAAAGTTTTCAAAAATTCTACCTCTTTTCCCAAACCCTTCTTCCCAATTGTGACAATTGCAATATTCCAGTCACCGTCCGCTATATTCTACTAGAATGTACTAACGTAAATTCACTCAAATGCAGTTACACATTTACCTTCCCTCAACCCTACCAGAACTCCTTGGAAACAGCGAAAAGACAACAGATACCCTGTTTCACTTCATTAGAACTCCATGCCTTCTCCACTTTGTTCGATCTTCCCTGTTTTTTTTTGTCTCTGGTCTTTGTTATAGTACATGACACGTTAATGAAAAAAAGTAAAAGCAAGTGAAAAATTTCAGAAAAATTAATTTTTGGACAATTTGAAATCGCTTCCCTCTCGGAAGTTGTATATTTTTGTTTTTTAAGAACTGGAAAAATTTTTGGTCTTCGAATCTTAGAAAACTTAGGAGTCTTCATCTTTTTAATTTTTTTTTTTTTATTTTTTTTAAGAAAAGCATGAAATTCTAGATATATGTAACAAACTGAAATTTGAATATGTTGTTTAAAGCGCCATTTTGACAGAAACCTACCATCATTTTCGTGCCACTCACGATCGATGGAGAGAATGAATAGAGTGGTATCTAAGGCAGTTTCCAGTATCACTACTGCCAACCGTGATGGCTACATCAGAAATAAATTGGCAAATTATACTAAAATTTCTACGTTCAATACTAAGAAAATAATTATTGAACCCTTTGTTTGCTCTTCTTAAGTCATTAAATTATACCTTATTTGTATGGTACAGTGTGACACTTTATTTTTTCATAGAAAAAAAGGTGAAAAAAAGCTGATAATACTGTAATCACAAAAATTTGAAAAAAAATTTGAAAATCTTGATATCAGGAATTTCAAATTTTTTTGGGACATTTTAGAACGATTTTGGGAAAAAACAAAAATAGGCAAATCTGACGGTGAAAAATTGGCAACACTGCATTGTAAAATGTTCATTCCACATGATTCTTATTACAGCAGACGTATTCATATATTGTCCCTTTCGAAATGACAAAAAATTTACAAGAAACCAAAAAAAAACAAAAATAGGCAAATCTGACGGTGAAAAATTGGCAACACTGCATTGTAAAATGTTCATTCCACATGATTCTTATTACAGCAGACGTATTCATATATTGTCCCTTTCGAAATGACAAAAAATTTACAAGAAACCAAAATCTTTGAGAAATTTTTATGTAAAAATCGTCAATCTGCAACTTTTCAATCCCTAAGTAGAGCGATCAAGATGGCCTTCGATCGATTTATCGATGCTGTAAGAAGATGTAAAAACTCAAATTGCATCTTTCTAACCTCGTATGATTATAATTATGAATCGATACCGAGAGTACGGAGACGAAAAACCACATTTTTTTCGAAAATTACTCTATTTTGAGGACCCCTATCCCCCACGAATGGTCCGCGGGGTTTTGAAATTTTACATGAGGGACTTTCAACTCAAAGTAAATCACCTTCTGGAATTTTATTAAATTTGAGAAACATTTTTTTTTCACTCGATCTTAACCTTGGTGTCCTCAATTTACTTTTTCACGTGAAACCACATATAAAAATTTTGAGACATTTGCCCTCCCTTCAGTTTCTTTCGAAATTTGAATTGATCTCCATTTTGAGATGAATCAAAAATATAAACAAAAAAAGTTATTTTGCCTGCTTCCATGAAGAGGCTTTCATCAAATTTTCAGAGCGGTTTTCATCCATACTTTCCTGCTCAAAGGCTTGGCTAAAAATATATAGATATATAAAAAAGTTTGGCATTTACTACATATGATCATGAATGACCTGAAACGCAAAAATAAGACTCACCCTTCACGACCTTTCCTCTTCAAATCAGCTAGCCTATAATGTCTATCGTTTTTAATTAAATAATTAAGTTGAAAAGGTTGAAATATTTAAATTTTTCAAAAAATGTCAAACCAAAAAAATTTTTTTCTCAATTTTAGAATGAAAAATGTCCACATTTTAACTTGATTAAACAATTTTTTCAAATATCATAAAAAACTGTTTGTGAAACTTCAAAATTTTTCAAAATTTTTATTTTATTTTACATTCCTATCAACTTGAGAATTGAAAATATTTTTTCTTAGATTTTTCTCTCGCTCTTTCCACTTCAGTTGCTTTTTGAAGGATCGTGTGAGGATTTTCACCCTCAATAGGGACTTAGAGAGCGTACTCGTTGTAGATTATCCACAAACCTGAATGCATATGCATCGATTAAAAACTCAGCTCTATTAGTACAGCATAGCTGCTTATCTTTTTTCATAAATAGCGTCAACTATTAATTTTTTTTCGTGAGTAACGATTTCGCCGATCCATTCATCTGTTTATTCTTGCTGAGAGTGCTGGTAGTGGTACATCCTAAATCACTCGAAGATGGTAAAGTCAACATCAACGGCGATACTTTATTTGTTCATTTGGTCTGGTCGTCGGCGCGATGTTTGTCTAAGATAAGTTAATCACTTGGTGTATCCTAATATTGAAATGAAAAATGCAAAAAAGAAAGTAAAAACTTTGGGACCCACACCTCTCCCCCTTCTAAAACCGGCTATGATGGTGAGTTATCAAAATATGAGTAAAATTTGACGAGCCTCAAATTAGTAAAAATGTATATGGGGTAGGGGTACGCGAGAGGTCGAAATTGTTTTATTTTTGTGTGATATGAGAATGAACTGAAGTAATGAACCTGTTTTGATTTTATCTTCCTTTGTGAAATTTTGAGGGGAGTTAAAATAAGAAACGGTTTTTGGAGGGGAAATGAGTATAGGAAATTTCATGTATCTTCCATATGCCCTCTCCAAATTGACCTAGAAAGGTCAGCTTACATGTAGGGTTAGTTAATGACCATAATATGAACTTTTGAATTTTGATCAAAATGGATCCAAAATGGCAGTTCTTTGTAACTTGAGGAGCTCAAGTTAGTATTTATTGCATGACAAGAAATACTACATTTATTCTAAATTCAACTTCTCAAATGGTTTTGGAAACAATGGTGGTGGGGGGGGGAAGGTGAGTAGGTCTTTTCAGAGTTGGTATCGGATGTGGTCTGTAGACATGAAAGGACCTGAATGCCTGAACTAAAAACTTAGCTCCGGTAATACTGCCTGGCTGCTTACTTTTTTTTTGTTTTATCGTTTTATTTCTTCATGTGGCCTGTCGCCGATTTGTGAGGTATTCGATGATTAAGAATTCGGAGAGCAAATCTGTCAATTCGATGTTTACTGCTTGAAAAAAGTTTTTCACGCTTTATTCCTTCGATACATAATTATTTTTTACTGATATTTAGTTTTTTTTTTTTTCATTTTCGTGATTTTACCGACTTTTTTGTATGATTAGAGGTATCACCACCCACCACACCCTCTTACAACCGTGCCTGTCGATAATAGGTGTTTCGTGAAGATAAGTGAAGGTAGTATAACGGTGTCGTTTAGCTTTCGAGGATTCTTATAAAATATATATTTTTTTACGATAAATTATCCGTTACTGGGAGCCAGAAGCACTCGAATACGGTGATTCGAACGCTACCAAATGGGTCCTAATGATTACTTCCTGATCGATGGTGGTGGCGACGTTAATTAATGCATCGAAAATTCGCCAGCCACGTAACGAACTCGTATTACCGTTAAATGTATCGCCATAATATAGTCTACTACTCATAACAGTACATATATATGGCGTAACGAACTCGTATTACCGTTAAATGTATCGCCATAATATAGTCTACTACTCATAACAGTACATATATGGCGTCAGCGTGCCATCTTACTGTTAGTCTTAATAAAATTATCTAAACGATAGTAATTGAAATTAGTCTCTTATCGAAGTCCAAATAAGCACGAGCACAAAAAACGTAAGAAAAAAAGTTTAATCCTAAACACTATAATTTTGTCATTAATTAGGTATCTTTTTTACGAGCCACTCGGTTGGTAATTCTACTCGCCCCATTGTTTTTTAATGAACGAACGTCGAGATGGCTTTCACTTTTACTATAGCACCGGAGTAAGCGAGTACGACGACGAAGACGTTTTATAAACAGATTACCCGAAATGAGAGGAAGAACGAAGAGCGTGGCGTCTGGTAGTAAGAAAAATGTATCGAATGTTTGTTCGTATACGTTTCTACAATTTATACAGCTTTTTCTGTGCAACCCGTGCGCGCCGCGACACTTGCCCATTATAATAATTAAGCCGCTCTGCGGCGCGAGTTTAGAAGTGAAACCGTTTGCATCGATAGGTCGTTTTATTGGCAAGTAGAGCATATGAAGATGGCACGTGTTAAATACATAGAATTATATGCAGCGTCTGACTGTAGTCATGTCTCGTGTGACACACAAATACCATATGCTATTTGTCGCCAGTCGTACTGGTTGCGAATTCTCGACCACGATGCCTCTACGCAGATTTACGCGTACATCCAAGGCATCGTAATAAGCCGAGCGAATTGTAATTCGGGAGACGTTCGTACGAATTTCTCGTTCGCAAGTACGTATAGTTTTTTCGTACAGAATGAGGAAGTCGCGAACCGGTTTATTTGGAAATACGATTCGGCGCTTCGGCGTGTTTTGATTCTCATAGTGAAATTTCATCTTTCATTATTCCACTTATATGCGATAATGTTGGGAATTTCGACTGTTTCTGTATCTAATCTTTGAACAGTTGCTCCAGGTATCGAGTTATTACCGTCGAAAAACGATTTCGTTTTTGTATGGGCAATGTGCGAATGAGAAATTTTCGTGAAAAATAAGTTTAATGAATTAACGGGTCAGTGAATTGTTAATTCTAATTGTAACTATAATAAATATTTGCTGTACAAGAATTTAAAGGTTACTCGAGCCCAAGTGTTACGTTACAACGTATTCTATCGCTTAACATGCAGGGGGGTGCGGCAGTTGCCTTTGAAGTAACTGGTTATGTAAAAAGTTGCGCGTTTCCTTACATGATTAAACGTTTTTTTTCTTTCTATATCAAGCATTTCAAATCTTTATAAGCTTGTCGATGAAACGTACACTTCCGATTATTGTATCACATAATTTCCCATAATATTATGTATGCTGTAGAATTTTTTATTTCATTAGAAAACTAATTGTCCAAAAAATATGATTTTGTAATTAAGTTTTTATTGGAAAACAAGGAATTAGGAATAGAATCAGGATTTGATAAGAACAGATTTAACCTTTTATTGAGAAAATTTTAAAATTACAATAATTATTGTTTAGCGATGATAATTATAGCGCATAATATAGATGTAATGTTTGGCAACAGTGGCAACGCTGCGTTGTGATTCATCGTGACTGGTTAAAAAAATACAGGTCTATGGCATGGGGAGAAACCTGAAGGACCAGTCACAATAGACTATCTTCCCCTTGGTGCAATGAACAAAGGACGATAGCTGCATGTTTATGCGCATGGCCATACACAAAGGAAACCAGTTTCTTTTGTAGTATAGTAAAGTGCGAAGGAGATGATTGAATTGATTCTTCGTCGTCAGTCCGATTTTAGATTTCGTCGTGATCGGTCCTAAAAATTTCGATACCTTAAAGGGAAAAGGTGGTATGCTCAAATTCTGCTTGAGCCTTCTCATGAGTGTTAAGAGAGCATGTCACATTGACAGGAGGATATGAGCAAAATCTAGGCATACACGTTTTTTAATTCGATACCTTATAAAGGGAAGATGTGGTATATCCAGACTTTGTTGACCTTTAATATCAATATGGCACGCTCTCTTCACATTCATAAGAAGGCTCAAGCAGAATTTGGACATACCACCTTTTCCCTTTAAGGTATCAATTTCAGTGTTGTAGGAACGAACATAGGTCTGTTCTCGTTCCTGGAAAGACCCAGTTATTTGATCCTGTTCCTGACTCGTTCTTATTCTCAATATTTCAAGTGTTCTCGTTCCGTTCTTCGTTCTTTTAATTCTTTACAGTGTTGCTCTCGTTCTGTTCTTTGTTCTTTCAATCCTTTATGGTCTCGTTCTTGTTCGTTCTTCGTTCTGTTCTCATTCTTTAACTTTTTCTTTTGTTCTTTCTTTCTTTTTTTTTTTGATAACGTGTTTACAGTTAATGTTGTTGTTGAAATTGAAAATCAATTAATTGAAGTTGATAATTCAAAAAAAATTACTTATATGGGTATATATAGCACTTGCCCGCTTTCAAGTATAAGTTTCTTATTTTCTCTTTCCCCTCATGATATCTATTAATTTTATAATAAATCACGAACTTTCAAAAGAACGAAGAACAACAAAAAATTATATCGTTCTTGTTCTCGTTTTTGTACCTAAACATTGTTCATTAGTTGGTTCTCGTTTTGTTCTTTGATCTTTCAGTTTGAAAATATTCTGTTCTCGTTCTGTTCTTTGTTCTTCAGATATATCACTTTTATGTTCTCGTTCTTGGTTCTGTTCCTCAGGAACAATGAAAATTCTCCGTTTTTGTTGTTCTTCGTTCTCGTTCTTTGGTTTGTTCCTACAACACTAATCAATTTGCTCTTTGCGCGTTCGCGTAACATTTTGATCTATCATAGGTCGCTGGTTCGAATCCAGCCCGAGGAACCAAAATGTTACGCGAACGCGCAAAGAGTAAATTTTTAAGACCGATCACGATGAAATCTAAAATCGGACTGATAACGAAGGATCAATTCAATTATCTCCTTCGCACTTCACCATACTACAAAAGAAACTGGTTTCCTTTGTGTATGGCGATGCGCATAAACATGCAGCTATCGTCCTTTGTTCGTTGTACCAAAGGGAAGATAAGTCTATTGTGACTGGTCCTTCGGGTTTCTCCCCATGCCCTAGACCTGTCCTTTTTTAACCAGTCACGATGAATCACAACGCAGCGTTGCCACTGTTGCCAAATGGTGCATCTATATTATGCGCTATAATTATCATCGATAAACAAGTAGTTTTGCCTATTTCATCAAATACTTTGGTATGTAGTAAGTCATAGAATTATTTATGCAAGTCTGAACGTGCACTCGTTCAAATTGAATTCTAATTTGGCATAGCCATTTAAATTGCAATTTCTTTTACACATGGAGGAAGGGAGTTCACTACCGTTACCATAGATGAAATAAAAGAAAAAAGGACATTTATGTTGTCATTTTTTAGTTCTTTTTAATGGAGCACTTCTTTTTTCCAAATAATAGTAATTTCTCGTCAAATACCAAATAAACTAAAAATACATCAACTTTTTGAAAAGTGGCTGTGTTATATTTTTGATTGTTTTAATTGAATCTCCGGAATAACAAAAAACACTTTTGTTTTTAATTTTATTGAAAATGATATTATAAAATAAAATAAAAATTATTTCTTCTGTTTATTTTTGAACCAGCTATATTTTTCTAAATTTGCGACCTTTTGTAGAATATTCTAGGGCTGCGTTGAAACAAAATTATAAAACTCGCCGCAGTTCCTCAAATAATTATACGTTGTCATCACGGTCGTGTTGTTATGGTTTCTGAAAGATGACGATTTCGCTCATCCATTGTAGGTTGACATGGGCAAGAATCGCAAAAAAAAATGACAAATTTTTAGTTGCTCGCTGCGCTTTTCGAATTTCTTATGGCAGGGAAATACTTAGCTCACTTTTGAGGAGATGAAATCATTTTCAGATTTTTCTTTCTCTTCTGGACTTTCGTTGATGTTTAATATAAAAAGTTTCAGATTGCTATATTGGTCAAAAAATTTTGAATCGTCAATGGTGAGCCAACTCAATTAATCAGGCTCTGAAAGAAACTTTTGCAAGATTTTTCCAAAGTATGCCTCCCTTCGCAAATGACATCGGAAAAATTAAATTAAATTCTACTTTGTCTGTGTTTAATAAAAGTTTCAGACAATGCCAGATTTAAATTCGATAACAATTTTCAAATCCAAGCTCTTCCCCCCACTTTTTCATTTTTCTTTCAATTTTGATGTTGCTTATCGAAATAAGAAGTTTCGACGATAGGAATCCTTTATTTGGATGAGCGACATGTAAATTGTTTATCTCCTTCAATTTAAATGATTTATTTCTGTTTCGGTATATGTGTGTTGAAACAATTATAGGTGCTTTACTTAAGAATCTGCATGCAGTTTGAACTCACGAACTCTTCGATTTCAATCGGAGTTTAACCTCATCTTAGAATAGCATTAAAATTCAAACAGGTAAATCGAACATTACCTCATGTTGACGTAACCGCGTCAGTAGTAATTATCGTGGATGATTCGAAGCTCTCGCGTCTTGTCACGTTGATGAACGATTAAATACCAACTCATCGAACAATACCGCACCGAGGGCGCTAGAACAATCGGCTATAGGTATTTATATTTATGTAAACATCGTAGGAGAGCTTCTATTCATAATTAAAATTGAATTACAGATGGTCATCGACGTCGAGTCACGATCATCGAATTCGTAATTATGTTACAACGAGAGAAATCAAATCGCCTCCGATTTATATACGAGGAAATGAATGGAACGTCGGTAATCGTCGTATTTTACTAATCACGAATTTTACATTGTACGAGTACGCTGGAAACAATGCGACAGTATTCGAAACAATAACAAATTAAGTATTCCACTTGAACGCGCTCATCTCGGTCGTCAAATGATTTGTTAACATATGAGATGGAATATATTACGATGGATTTTATACGTGTGCAGTTTAATACGAAGTCGCGCGCCGCCAATACAAAACATATTACGCTTGGAAAGTTAATATACCCATTAACATGGAGTTGTTAACCTTTCGTCATTTCTCTATGAACAGTTATCACTTTCTTTTTAACAGAATTACGCAACCGGTCGCCTTTTTATAATACAAATTCACTTTTACCCGTTGCCAGCACCACGAGCTTTTGAATTTGCATACGAAATTCTGGTTTAGCGACTTGGCGCGCCGAACTACCGTTGATACGATTTCAATAACACGAGCTGGCCGCGCGCCTATTAGCGGTTTGACCTTAAGAAATTTTTCTCCAGTTTTATCCGTTACATCATGCTATATGTTTCCGGCAACATGTTTGAATAAAAGCCAACCACGTTCGAATAGGGAGGAATTAAAATTTTCCCTCGAATCCGGTCTGTACGTGAACGAAATGCTGTAACAGATGAGACAGTATGCCGAAGAAACGTGACCAAAATAGGATACTAAAAAGGCTCCGATTTAGCTGCAGCGTATTTTTATTCAAAAAAATCTCGTAACGTAATTTTACGATAGGAGGAATTCATGTTCGTGTATATGTAACATATTTGTAACGTCCAGAAGACGTGATAAGGAAAATTAGTGTAAATGGTATGGAAAGCTTTTTGAAATAACGGTTCGAGTTTTTTCCCAATTCTTTCGAGCATAATATGATAAGGAAATGGTCATGTATGCACGATGATTACGCGTCTAAATACATTAAAGTTTTAAAGTTGAGTATCGCATCGTGACTTCCTCATAGTGGGTGCATCATTCTCTGACCGATTTATTGATAAGCGCGTGTGGTCTTACATATGTATGCACGATGGACTCGGTTACTCGTCTTCCTAAATTTATGTAATCACTCGCTCCGAATCGAATTTCAAATACCATATTTTTCGCTCCATCTCAAATTCTCAGCGCAATGAACTGTTTTGCGAAAAGACACTCCTTCAGTTTGGAGGTCGTTTTGGTTCAACATCCGAAGAAGTATAAGTCTTTGCTCTGCCGTCCATGGAAATGACGACGTTGGGATGAAATTAGAGGGTTTGGTTTGTTTGAGGTGAATAAATACGTTTTACCAGCGACCACGATGAGTCAAACCGTACTCAGAGGGCAATAGCATCTGAATGATGATTCGAGATTCTTCGTGGATGTTTGAATCGCGATAAGAATCGTCGCCGGTTTAATCTTTAGGTTCTTTTTGGCGGTGCTTTGTAGCTTGATGTGTAATTAGTTTGAATCGAATTTTCGTAGATTTTATATCATTATTTTTCTGGAAAAAATTTCATTTCGAAAGGAAAGGAGAGGTAAAATCTATTAGTTTTCTAGTAAGTATAATCCTTGAGAAATAAAATAATCAAGTCGAGTAAAAATGATAACCATGATGAAATAATCTAAATACACGATGAAAACAAGTAAATTCAGGGTCTGGTGAGATCATACGTGCAATTGCAGCTCATGCAAAAAGCATCGATATGAAGTATCGGGGATATATAAATTTAGTTGCTTTAAATAATTTTGATCATTTGAAATACTTCGTATTTGCATTACTATGAATCGATTTTTCAAAATCTACCTTTAGCAGCAATTTTGCGTGGAAATAAAAAAATTTCTTAATTTATTCGCTTTTCGTGATGGAAAAAAATACTAAGAAATATTTTTATTTCTAAAAAACATAGTATTGAAATTAATAGAAAAGCTTTAGATGATTTGAGGGGATAAAAAGTTTGAATATCTAAAAATGAAAAAACAATAATAAAAAAATTATCTAACATGAAAGACTCAAGAAAAGAAAGAAACATTACAAATGAAAAAAATTCAAAAATAAATAAAAATAATCTGGTATCCGAATTAACCTTGAAAAAAAAACTGTTTCATAGGGGAGTTTAAGGCACATTTGTATATTTTTTAAGTGCATTTTTTGTGGTCTAAACATCACACTTTAGTTTTACTTACATCTTCTTCCAATTCAAATTAATATACGCCTACATTCCATTATCATGAAGGAATTAATTCTGAAAGACGCCATGTTCTGTTCATACTCTACATGTTCCTTAACATTAGTTAGGAGACTTCGTACAAAGGATAGAGAGGATTGAATGAATAAAAAGGATTTTTTGGGACTAAAAAAAAGCAAAAATTTATTATTTTCAATGTTCATTACAAAATATTATGTAAGAAATACAAATTGAAAATTTAAAGAGTAAGCAACCATGGTACATTGCTGTAGTGGATTTTAATGCTATTACAGCCTACCTGATTTGGGAAGGGAGGTCGGGGGATTGTAGGGTCTTTAAATCTTTGCGTTTCAGATCATTTTAAGCATCAACTTTTTGGTTTATATATTAGGTATAAATATATAATTATACTAACTGATCCAGCCACGCGTTGCTGTGGTTTAGTAGTTATAAATGATTAAATATTTGCAAAAAAAAAAAAAAAAATAAAGGTCAATAATTGAGATAAAAACCATCTTATGTTTTAAATTGCACCGAATTACAGATAGTCACCAAATTTGATCAAAATCGGTTCTGTAGTTTCGGTGTTTATCCCGAACATACATCGTGACATGAGATTTTCATATTTATACAAAAGAAAGATATATTTCCCCTCTCCTCTCGCGTAGTGCCAGTGGATATTCATGAAATTCGCTCAAAATTTGGTGAAAAAATCTTTTTAAAAATGCAAAAAAGGTACCTTTTTGTTTTTTTTATACACCTCAAAATGGCGGAGCACTCAAATTTTGAGGGGGGCTGAAAAAGGGGTAAATAGCTCAAATTTTTCGTTTTTGATCTCATATGAAAGAATAAGTCACGTACACTAACGTATCCAAATTTCAGCTTCCTAAGTGCATGTTGAGAGGAGTTAAAGCAAAAAAACAGTTTTTTGAGGAAGTTTTGAGTCATGAAATTTCTTGTATCTTCCATATCTCCCCACCAAATTAAGTTAAAGAGGTCAACTTCGTGTGTGGGGTTAGTTGGTGACCAGAATACAACTTCTCGAATTTGGATCAAAATGGATCCAAAATGGCGGATTATCAAAATTTGTGTAGAGCTTGAGGAGCCTCAAATTGGTAAAAATGTAATTAATATGACCTCAAAGGATCATTGGGGATAAAAAGTATACTATATCTCCAATTCATCTCCATACGTGATGTTGGAGGGGAAAGAAGGGGTTTATCATCCTCAAAATGTGGTGGAGATACACGAGATGTGGAAAATTCTTTTTGCGGTGTCACATAATAAAATGAGTCCAAATGACTAACCATCCTCTAGTTAGAGCTTTCCAAGCGAATTTGAAGGGGGTTAAAGCAGAAAATCGCTTATGGGGAAATTACTGTAGGAAATTTCATGAATCTTCCATATCTCCTCACCAAATCGATCTAGAATGGTCAAACTTCGTATGTAGGGTTAGTTGATGACCAGAATATGACCTCTTCAATTTGGGTCAAAATGGATTCAAATTGGCGCATCTTGACAATCTGAAGTTAATTTGAGGAGCCTCGAGTGGTTATAATGTGAGAAATATGTGTTCGTATGATTATCGCATGACAAGAAATGCTACATTTGTTCGAAATGAAACGTTTCAAGTGCCTTTGGAAGTGATAGGGTTGGGGTTTTTAGACTTGTTATTGGGCGTTGCCTGGAGGTATAAAAGGGTTAGCAATTTATGTGTAAACCTGAACAAGCCTCAGTTAAAAACTCAGCTCCAATAATAAGACGTGACTGCTTACGATTTTTTTTTTTTTTTTTGCGCTTGTTCAAATTTGTAGATTATATTTTTAACTACTTCACAGAAATACTTGAGTTCATATTTATCAGATTTTAGCTATTTAAGGTCCGTTATTTGAAATTCTGGATCCAATTCTAATCTTTCAAAATATTTATAGAGTATTCAAAAGTATTATTTCAGGGAAATCGAGGTTGCCAAACATAAAGCTTGGCGTTGCTTCTGTAATAGAATTAACGTACATCCTAATAGCAACACGAAGAAATAAGTAATCTTATGAAATTTTTGAAATCTTCTGGTCTAATTAAATTTATGTAATCACAACAACCATGTCTTTAGCCATATCTCGACGCGTAAAAAATCTTTCAAGAAAGTAACTATTGTAGATTTAAGATGATAAGTTTCTATCTCAAGCTTTATAAAAATAAAATAAATTAATATTTTGAAAATTGATTATTTAGAATTAATTTTTAGAAATCGTAATTTTAAATTTTGATCAATTTTTGGGAACTGCATACTGAAAGTACTTGTAAAATTTAAGGCTTAAAATGTTAAGCCTAAAATTTTGACGTCATTTCATAATTATTTTTGCAGATTCTTCCTTACTTTATCAAAAAATCTAAACATCAAATCAAACCAGCATCTTCTAGCACAAATCTAATTTGTCTAATTCACTTTTAATATTCTTCCCAAACACTGGAATACACCTTCAGCTCGAAGATGTTGGAAAAATATTTGAATATTATTAACACCATTCGCGCTCATGTGTTATTTAGTTGGCGATGGCATAACATTTGAATGTTTGCACTTGAACTATATTCGGATTGAAGCGTAAAAATATAATATTATTTCCGTCAGCTATTCTAAACATAGAACCGGTTTTTGGATCGTAATTTTCCTCGACAAAGTACGAAATTTCAGTTAAAGATGTACTTATTCCCTAAACTCGTTTCCTTATTATCATACACCACTATAGAATAACCATCCCGGAGCAGCTACCCACATCATCGGTACGGATCTAGGTAAATGTAATGAGATAATAATCGCGACTGTAGGATGTAATATTTCCATTCACCGTTTCGATAAAAATCTGCAACTTTTCTCAAACCGCCAAACAAGGTTTTTTGACACTGTATCATAGATAGAAGAAGATGCAATTGTGTATACCTACTAGGAAAGTTTATGAATATCGGGGTCGAAGAACAAGTTCTTTATATAATGCAGAAATGCAAATATCACTCGGCCATTCGCGGCCCTTTCCTCCTGCTATACTTTTTCTTTTCTTATTGTAATTATTATTTTCTTTAAATGTATGGATTAGAAATCTGCTGCGTATAGTTGAATTTTTGCAAACCTACGTTTAAGAGGAGAAGGAAAGTAGCGGATCATTTAATTCTAATAAGTTCACCTATTACGATAATATAGTGAAATTTTTAGACGTGTTTTCAAGAAAAAAATTAGGCTATTACAGCCTCCTTAATTTGGGAAGGATATTTCTGTACTTGATCGGCCAATGTCTATTAAGATATGTACATATGTATGTACACCTTCATGATCTTGATTATATTTTTTCGATATATGTGTCACTTAGGAAGACCTGTAGTGTCATGTATTATGGAAAAATCTATAACGTCCCTCGTGTTATATGTATGATGGATTTTATTACCAAGGTTTCGTCGGTATGGGTGTATTATAATTATAATTATGTATGTATTTGACTTATTATCTCTACCGGTTTCAAAAATCTTAGTATATGTCCATGAGGTTACTGAACATTTTTCAGAAGTTGTTCAGAGAAATTTCTAATGTGTAGTAGTTTCTTAATAACTGTTCACTCAAATTTTTGGGGAATATTGAAAGGACTTCTGAAGTCTCAATTTTTTAATCATGGTGTCATATGATAGAGTTATGATAAGGGCATCAATATTCTCGAATTTAAACTTCTCAAATGAATTTTTCAATCGAATCAAAAATCAAAAAAAATTTCATCCGTATATTTAAATGATAACTTTTACCAAAACTGAACACTCGCATCTATTTGCATTGAGAAGAGGGGGGGAGGAAGACTACGTACCAAAAATTTGAACATTTATCACATGATTACGAATGATCTGAAATGCAAATATTTAAAAACCCTTCCTTCCCCGAATCCTCCTTCCTAAATCAGGTAGGCTGTAACAACTATCATTTTTATTAAAAGTTCAACTAACAAGTTGGTAACACCACCCCTAATAATGAAAAAAATGCCCACTTTTAACCCCACCAAAAAATTCTAGTTATGTCAACGACCTAAAGGGCTCTTGAATTCAGCTGAAAATAGGCTTAAAATGATGGATAGTTAGAATCAAATAAATGCACAATTGTAGAGTTCATACAATTAGTGCCAAGAAGTATACCATATGCTAAGTGTTTTCATAGAGATTTGGGCCTTCCAAGCCTCGGTAATGAATGTTAAGAGAATCGCAGCTACATCTACAAATCTTATTAAAAATTCAGCTCTAGTGATGTAGCGTAGCTGCTTACGTTTTTTCTGCAATAACCAAATCCCATGTATCTACGCACGTGTAAAACGATAACCATCGCAGATACGAATATTTGCAAATGTCGCATCCACAGGCGAGCGTGGGCAACCGTACGAAAGCGGTCGGCGTCTTCGATGATTTCATACGAGGAAATTGATAGGAGAAAAAAGTAACATCGCGACCGTTAATGTCGGTCCTGGTGGGGCGTAAAATTACGGTAGCGCGAAATTAACTGTAGTTCTCATTATACTCGGTACGGTTATCTCACTGGAATAAATTTCATAGCGTACGAGCAAATTTTATGCAGCTTCATATAGTGGTATTTTGAAAACGCGATATACCGGAGTGCGCGATTTAATTTGAAATTCATAATTGAAAATGTAATTTCACGTGGAACGTAGAAAATTCAATTCGACGATAGCAGTTATGAAATAGACGCGCGTGAAGTTCATGCCGTACGATCTCGATAGTGAAAAAAACAACACAAGATGGATTCGGTTATTTTTTTCTCTCTCTTTAGGAATGAACGTCGTACCGAATAATTGGATTGTATCATTTTAATTGAGTTTTAAACGGAAGATGTTTTTACGATGTTTAAACGTAACTATGCGAGCGAATAATTTTAGCGAATTCGACGAATAGCGTTTAATTATTCGGAAATGGCAGTCGGGCGTCTACGTTCGAATTGACGTTGAAAATATAGCTCGAAAGTGCTTTTCCGGCCACGATCAGTTTCGCTCGACGATGAGGTTTCTTTTTGTCGACTATGAGAGACGGTGGCGGTGTTGCGAAAATGGCGAATATATGAATATCGTTCATCCCGCACCTATTTCACCTTTTTGTTTGCATTCGGTATCCTAAGCGTATTTCGATATTACCTTGACACGTATTCCAGACGTAATCATAATAGAACTGTGTTAAGTGTTGAGTGAAAAACGTAAACGAAATTTTTTCAAATAATTTTTTTTATTACCATAAACACGTTATAATGTGTACTTAATGATGGATAAAATAAACAACGAAAAACACAAATTTTCAACAATTATTAATGATACATGTACATTGACGAATTATTGCTTACCGTTTTTTTTTTTTTTTCAAATTTCGTACGTATAATTGAAAAGTACTATCAATATATCTTATATTCTGCCATCAAATACCCGTGACAAGATTTGAAAAATTTCGCCTCAGCTTCAAAAGATGCTGACTCTTTCGAACAGCTTGATGCAATGCACCCAATACCTATACCGTCATTAGAAATTCCTCGCAATAATTGTTGCGTGATGAGATTACAGCCGTGAGTTTTTGTCACGGTAGCGAGTACTATTAAAATGATATTCGTGACGTTATTTTACGGTACTGATGATGATAAGTGGTAAAGGGTGCGTTGTTTTAGACGGCGAAGTATTTAATTTTTTTTTCTTCTGACCGAGGTCACGAATTCGACCGCGTTCGAACGAGATTAAATTTTTCACCCGGTTGTTTCTTATTTAATGGATTCGAGTGGACGAAAATTATACGCGGTAAATGATGACAGAATTCAAGGTGGACTTTACGGTTATCGTGGGATAGCGCTAGGTGGTATCGAGTTGACTGCGGTGGATCTAGGATTTTTTACAATTTTCTTAATCGGGGATTTTTTAAAAAAGAATGGTGGAAGGGGGAAGGGAGGAGGGTTGAATAAATAAAATTTTAAATTCATTTGTGAAAAAATTCTTTAATTATTGATATTCTCTGTGGAATTTACTCATATTTGTTACAATTTATTTTTGGAATTTTAAAAGCAGTGCGGGGGAAAGCAATGTTGTAAGTCGTTATTTTAATCAGAAAACCATTATATTTGGTAGCATAAAATTTGTCCTTTAAAGATGATTCTTATAAAAATTTCAAAATTTTTCCATTGGTATTGTAAAAAATTTGAATTAGAAAATTTTTTTGGGCTTTGATATGCCAATTTTGCTTGGAAGAATAGATTTTTGATTTTTTTTTTTTTCGAAAATTGGTGATTGTAATGGGTTGTAGCAATTTATAGGAGTTTTTAAATACTTCCATTAACAATTTAGTAAACGTTCAATTTTCGTTGAGTGTATATACCATTCAATTAATGTTTGTATTTTTTATCTTTTGTAAAAGTTTCTTTTTTCTTTTTTTCCTAGGACCCTCTGGGGCTCCATATAAAATTTCAGGACGGAACAAAATGTTCCCTTTGCCCCCCCCCCTATTTTTAGCCCTGAATGAGATAATATGCTTTCCCAGACCTGTAATTGAGACGCTTGCAAATAATGCCTATTAATACGTTTGGGATATTATAACATGAAATTTAATTAATTGAGTCAGTTATTTAAGTCCTTAATGGTATGTTTGAGAAATAAATTAAAAATTTTGAGTTTTTTTTTCAATTCCAAAAATTTAATTTTTTTATGTATTCCTTCAATTTATTTATTTTTAATTTTAATTAAATTTTTAGGGTGTGGAATATTTTGTGTAAGGTTTTTTTATTTGAAAGATTTAATATTGGAAATAATTATTATAAATTTAATAAATGACTTTTTTTTACATTAATTTATTAATTAAAATTTTTTTGTTTATATATTTAATTTTAGAATTTAGCATTTTTTACATTCATGAATGATATTTTGCTGTATGAAGATGAAAAAAAATTTAACTGTATTTTTATTTAATTTTCAGGGCCTCTAAATTTTTTTCCAATTCTAACTTACAAAATAATCAATTTTTACATTTTTCTATAAATTAGTGGTGAAATGATAATTCGTTATTTTTTAATGGATTTTAATGAGTTCCATATTTTGCTTGATTTTAAAATTAAAAAATTACTTTTAGAGCTCCTGCAAAATAAAGATGAGTCATTACGTGAGTTTTGAGTGTGAAGGGTTTATAACTCAGCCCATAATAAATTACCTATTTGCCAATAGTAATTTTTTCATAATTAAAAAAATTAAGAGTCCTTGAAAATGAAAGAAATTGAAAACTACATTTTTTTACTCTCTTTGTTATAAAATGTGACTTCTGAATAAAAGAACATTGAATTAAAGAAAAAAAATAAAATATTTGTCTTCAGGATGACAAGTGGAGAACTGAAAATTGTTGAGCTCTTATTGCAGTGTGTACCTATAGGTCATTTTTTTAATAAAATTCCAAAATTGATTAAGCCCGTATAGGTATGCCTAACAATGAGTGGAAATAGATGGAAATATAAATTTCAACGCTTTCTCGCATACCAACGGGTAATTTGGGTGTAAGTAAATGGTATTTTCTTCATTTAATAAAACATCGAAATCGAGTCTTTAGATAATTTAAAAAGGCTCCTCTTTCTTCCCTTCCTGTCTTGATAATTTTCTGCCTCTATGATTTGATAAGTTACAATTTTTTCTCAAAATATGATGGCTCATCAGTTTGTCCAACATCAATCGATGAAAAAAAATTCTCGTTTATATATTTAGCTTTCCAAGGTAACGAAATTAACCAATACGTATTATATCCATTTTAAGCTGATCACTTATGCTCTACTCGAGGAATAGAAATTATAACAATTGTAATAAAAAAAAAATTAGAACCTTCATGTGGACCATATATCGATCCAATATCGAGGTCAAACTCATTGTAGGAATGTAATAATTTAATCGAAAATATATCATAAAAAGCCCGCACCGAAGTGATATAAAGACTAGCAAACCGCATCGGAACGAAATATCATTAGGCCGCATACGATAACTCGAAATGATCAGTCTGATGTTGATCCACCGCAGGTAAAACTCGATTCACAATACTATAATGAACTTATCAATATATACATGACTCGTCGAAAAAAAAAAAATTAATATGATAATAAAAACACAATTGCTTTAAAAAATTATAGTTCACACAAGGACTAGTTATGACTACTCATTTATCAAATTATGTGCGATAAGTGCTACATCTATTAATTAATTTATTAAGTAAATACATATAATAAAAAAAACTCAAAACAATGTGTTAAACAAGTCAGAAGGACATACGTAGGCGTGCAAATTATAATAATCCAATTACATTGGTTAATTTAATCGGTATTAATCAGGCTTATAAAGTTAATTAATCACACTTGTCAATTATAAAATCTTAAAACATTATTAGTACGAAGAGGTGAGATATATGTAAATATTTGTTTATACTTCGGGTAGAAGTGGTTTTTATTATTGAAACTATAATGGTAACTACACAGTATATAATCGAAAAGATTACATAATGACTTCTTCTCTCCATTTTGGTAGGATTTTTTTTTTTTTTTGGTAACTTAATAGTTAATACGACTAGATAACGGTAATGTTGAAGAAGCTAGTTTCGGGTGTCGACTGGCTTCGAAAGTGAGATTAACGAAATTATAAATGATGTCGCGCAACGTTTCCTCATAATGTGTAAATATGGAGAAAATTTTATCAACGAGTTAAATCTAAACGTTTCGAACAAACTCGATATGCAGGTTAATCAAATACTCGATAAATTAGAAAAAAAAACTGTATAGCTTAGACGCTCCAACAAGGTTGTTTCGCGATGCAAAATTCAAGCGATTAGTATTGTTTATTATATAACCTGTCACTTCCGATCGTAAAGTTCGAAAAAAAATGCGGATCGCGGTGAGAATACTATATTACTATGTCGTGAAAGCTTAACAAATGAATAATAATATTATACTCGTTTACAACGACGATAGTAACTTCCCGAATCTGATGTGACCGATCGACTACTTACTTCCGATCGTTAACGTTATATCGGCTAGGTTAAAAAATGAGCCAGCTCCGGTGATAGTTATGGTATCCCTATTAACGCGGGTAATGTGGTGTTGAAATATTTCGCATTTAGAGACCGTCAAGTCGCGCCTTCGTAATTGTCTCAAATTAGACGGCTGCATGAAACTAGGTCTAAGATGCCACAATGATATCAGGTAATCACTGCCTCGTAAAGAAAACCAGATCTGTTTACGCTGATTAACGAATGATTAGTCTGCGTAATCTTAATATTGTTACGACAATTCATTCAAATGACATCAGAATGGAACACCTATCTGTCGTTTGTGACGAGATGATCTTCGCCTAGATCGAAAATATTCACTAGTCGTGTAAGAAAATGGAATTAATTTGTTTTTGGACGCTCTTGATTTAATTAAATCGTATGAATAGATGGAAATTGATTGATTGGTAAATTTGCCTCCTTTACTCGTTGATGAGTCTTATATATTTTTATACGTGAATTTCCATATTTTTGTCAACATGTGCGGAATACATGTGCTTGTGCAATATAATGCATTCAAATACATAATGTACCCGTGTCATAAAGAAAGAGGAAAAATGGATAATTTTCATTAATTCGAACAATAACAATGGAAAATTGAGAAGTACCTTCAAAGAAACCTGAAAACATGACATTTTTTGAAGACAATAATTTTTTTGTGATTTGATAATACAGAAAATTTATTTTTTAGTAATTTTCAAACGATGAAACTCATTTTTTCCATTTATCAAATTAAGGAAAAAAAGGAATAAATTATTCTCAATAATCGGTAGTCGAAAGATTGGGACAATAAAAAATATATTCTATTTTTTTCCTTAAATAAATACGAAAAATGCATTTTGTAATTTAGCTTTCCTTAAGACTCACTTTCAATTCTACTACGACTTGCGTATAATGATATCACATGCTTGTGCAAACCTACTTTGAAAAAATGCTATCGAAAAAATTATAATATTGAGGGGAAAAGAAAACGCGCAAAAAGTAAACAATTAGTGGTATTTTCCATCGAAGTAGTCTTCATCTGATTTGCAGTTTTGAAATTAGCAAAACAGCGATTGAAAAATTATTATTGATTTGAAAATGTATTGAAACCTTTGTTAATACTTTTTCTAATGAAAATGATTCGAAATTTTATATTTTTCTTTGAAATTTTTTTATAGAACAGATTACTAATAATCTCCTGATATTACTAAAATATCAAAATTTTAAATTTTTCGAAAAATTAACTTCATGATCCGAAATATCATTCGTGATTATCCCATTTTACATTTTTGTTTGAAGTGGAACAATTTAATTAGAAGAATTTGATCTTTTAATCAAATGCAGTCATCAAAATCATGGATTTTCCATCTCTATAGCAATAATTTTTAAAGAACGCAGGGAATAAAAAATGAAACATCCCCTGTAAAAGTTCAAAATCTCATATACAAAAAAGGTTCTAACAGAATTGATAAAATTTTTAAAACTTTTGCAGAAATAAATGAATATTAAAAAGTCCTAATAACCATATTTCTTATTAGTGATATTTTTCTCATTACTACTTCATTCTATCAGCTCTTGGTGCTGTAGCAACGCACTCTAGCAGGTGTAAAGAAATTTGGGTAAATATTGACATAATAGTAGGTATAGTGAACATTTGTACAAGGTGCCTTATTCATTCATACAGTATGTGCAAAAGTGCAACTAAATCATGTAATGGAGTGCATCGTATGTAATATAATGCAAAAAGATGGTGCTATGTTATTTACACAATGTTCGAATTATTCACGATGTAAGTTGTGCAATTATGTGTGAAATGAGATTTGGTGCTAATGAAAATACATGTGCAGAGCGTTTTTGAATATCACCTGATGCAAAATATGCGAAAATGTGCAACTTTAAATGTGTTCGAGTACAAAATTGTGCGAGAAAAAAATTTTGTGCTGAATTGTACAGGAAGAAAATGAAGTGCAAAATCGTGCAAGAAAAAAATTAGGTGCAAAAACACGTAAGAAAAAAATTTAGTGCAAAATCGTGCCAGAAAAACATTGAGTGCAAAAACGTGCAAGAAAAAAATTAGTGCAAGTGCAGGAAAAAATTGAGTGCAATATCATACAAGAGAAAAATATTGTGCAACGTACCAATAAATATTATATGTTGTTGCCAAGTATGAAAATATATACATTTGTGTAATAGTGTGTTACATGCAAAGCTCTTATGAATATTATTACTTTCTTCCCAAGCATGTAAATACATATGTGCAAGATTTAAAATACATGTAAGTGCAAAATATTTGAAGAAAAGTGCGAGATTAAATATATTTTTGTGCAAAATCGTGCAAGGAAAAAGTTTTGTGCGAAGTGCAAATCATTCTAATCTTCATTACAAAGCATAAAAATGTGTACCGGATTAGTTTTTTTTGTTTGTAAAATTGTGAAAGGAGAAAAGATCGTGCAGAGTGCAAATAAATATAACCTTGTGCAAAGTATAAACATATGTGTAGTTGTGTACGATGAAAAGAATTTTGTGCGCAAAATTGTGCTAGGAGAAAATTTTGTGCCAAGTGTAAATTAATATCATTACTTTATTACAAAGTATTTATGTATTCATTTGTGCAAGATTAAAATTATACTTGGGTGCAAAATATTAAAAAAAAGTTCAAAATTAAATGTAATGAAGTGCAAAATTGTGCAGCAAGGAAGTTTAGTGCGAAGTGCAAATACATATTTTCATTTTGTTGTAAAGTATGTGTGTATTTGTGAAAGATTAAAATTGCATTTGACATTTGAGTGCAAAATATGAAAAAAGGTGCGAAATCAAATGTACTGAAGTGCAAAATTGTGCAGCTAGGAAATTTAGTGCAAAGTGCAAGTACATATTTTCACTTTATTGCAAGGTATGAAAATAATGTTCAGTTAAAAATGTTTTGTTGCGCAAAATCATGAAACGAGAAAATTTTGTCAAAGTGCATACCTATGTTTAAGATTAAAAATATAATTATTGGGGTGCAAAGTACCAAAAAAAAGTGCGAGATTAAATATATTTTGGTGCAAAATTATATTGTAAGAAAATATATTTTGGTGCAAAATTATATTGTAAGAAAATATATTTTGGTGCAAAATTATATTGTAAGAAAATTTAAGCCAAGTGCATACCTACATTATTACTTTTTTTGCAAGGCATGAAAATATTTGCAAAACTAAAAATATACTTTCATGCAAAATCGTGCCGGGAAAAGGTTTTGTGTTAAACGCTAAACATTGTTTCTACTTTTGTGCAAAATCGTGCAAAGAGAAAATTTTTTGCTCAATGCTTGGTGCAAAATAAAAAAATCGTGCAACAATAAATAAACTTTGATGCAGACTCATGTAATAGTAGAATTTCGTGCAAAATTTGCAAATATTTATATAGTTCGCAATATACATGTTTTGTTGCTATATTTCACCGATCATGTAACTACAATGCATACAACGTGAGATGTAAATTATGTGCAATTTTTTTTATATTTTACCAATAAGCTTTTGCACAGATAATGAAATTGTACTCGATATATTGAAATTGAAATTCAAAGCATTTCAGTTCTTATAAAGATTAGGAGATGGGATGAACAATCACGATGCATAAAAAAGTGAAACTGATACAGTACTTGGAAGAAAAGGTCTAGAACTTGCTTAATGAAAAATTATTTTGTCATAAAATACTCATGCAGGTCTAAATATTAACTTATTTTCAATATTGCTTCATCTAGGCTAGATCTGCAACCCTCATGGTAGAATTTTTCGTAACCATACTTCATAATAAAAAGTATATGTGGGCTATTATAAAATTTCTGGAAATTATTCAACGTCGAAAATACCGGTACCTAGCTACTGGCTACCTGTTGGTAATATATGTCAATTTCCAATTTAAATTGTGTAATTATAGTGAACGAATGTAAGAATTTTGCTAGTCATTACTATTGTATTAAACTCTCATCCGCCTATATTGAAAATAATCGGCAAAAATTGAAGGGCACGCGATCAATATTGCATGCGAAAGAACACGCTATGTAGTCGATCTAGCTGAAATACAAAACTAATAGTTATTAATTACCGGAAAAATAACGGATTGGAAGGAAAGGAATGTCTTAAAATTTATCATCAGTTCACTTTCATTTGGAATGCGAAAAAGAGAGAAGGCGAAGCGGAGAACGTTTATAATAAATGCAATTGTATACCTAGTTGGCGTTATATTGCAACGGGCGATGGTCTGAAGAAATATAGATACAGTTATATTAGATTTCCATTCCCTGCCTCGTCGTGTAACTTGTCATTAATAAAATTGTTGCGAGTATGTACCTAGTCGACGAAATAAATTCGTTGTATGGTGATTACGGTGTCGCGATTGGTAAAATGGAGCGATGGTGATTAGCGTTTGTAAATATGATTTTAAAAAATTACCGCGTCAATTTCATCCCAACTGTGGTTGCGTAGAATTAGAAATTAATGATGGTGCCTTCTCGCTTCGGCAAAGTTTGACGCGGGTAATTTTTATCCTTACGTAATGACAGTTTTACACGGGGTAATTTTGTTGCCCGTTAAAGTGTGATGTGATGATAATCGATTTTGGGGCACGGAGCTGGGCTTACGAAAGCGACGAGAATTTTTACAGAAGCGTTTTGTGATTTTTGGAGCGTATAGAAGAGCGCGGCACGTACAAAAGGCCTGAGCAATAAATAAATGGTAAAACATGGTGACTTAAAAATTACAACCTGTGTAAATCGTTAACGCTACTTATCAAGAATAACATTCTTCGAAAACATTTACCCTGGGGGCCATGAAAAAGCTTTTATCACCATTCAACATTTCCATAACTTCACCATTCGTTCTCCTACGTGTGATATTGTACTAGTTATAGCTAATATTATAAGGTAATAGCGCGCGATTTTTTTTTTCTTTCAAAAAATTCATCTACTAATAAAAAGCGCGTTTTTGTTTAAAAAAAATTGACCGAAGTTTAACACTTATACAGCCTATTATAAAATATAGTTAGATCAAAATTAACATTCAAAAACCAACAACAATAATTTTAAAAATAAAAACAACAACAAAAATTTTGTTTCTTTTTCGACGACTAAGAAATCTACGAATGAGTAACCTTAAAATGTTCTGTAGGAAGGGTAATACGTTATGGTAACTGCGATTGCGTAATTTACAAATCTTCGCCCAAACGGTCGACCTCGGCGAGTAAAAAGTCAACATCCTCTTTTCGCACAGCGGCGCTGGAGATGATGTTACGGAAGAAATTCGGAATGTCTCCTTGCGGCTGGTAGCCGATCATTAGGGTTCCGGCTTCCATCATGCGGCCTTTTAGTTTTGGAGTGATCTGTTGGAAAAAATTGATTTAAGATAGGAGTGGGGAGAGAATTCTGTTTTAATATCGGGGTTATCGTGGCCGCACTTATGTGGTATAATAAAAACTCAAATCGTGTAATACACGAGAGATGCGATTTATTTGTTAGAAGGAACAAAATATAGTGTCAGTATCCATCAGACATTCGCGCTTCCGAACTCCATTAAAGTATATTAGAAACAACTTATATAAGTTCGCGTTATTAATCGGTGGGAAGTAGGTTCAATCTTATGTAGTATTCCTTGCAACACTTTATCTGCGAGTAGCTGCGTGGAGCGCTATATCACTACTGTTTCTAGAAAACTTAAATTTTGATAGAAATAAGCCGAAAGTAATGAACAGAAAAATAGGGAAGTTGACATTATCAACCCAAAAAAAAAATTTAAAAAAAGAAAAGAAAACGATTAAGTATATAAAAAAAGAAAATCAATGAAGTAAAATAAAAAGAGGAACATAATGATGTATGAAAGAAAAAAAAATGAAAAATTTTTTGAGATTAATCTAAAAGCCACCCTCTCCCCCTCCCCTCCTGCACACAACATTTTTTTGTAATTTTAAATGTATACTTGGTGATACTTAATACATTATTTCTTTTGTGAAAAACCAAATACCTACTAAAAATTTACCCCAATAAAATCTACTGTTCAGGAAAAGGTGTAGTTCATCCCAGAAGTGATTACTAATTTAATAAAATTAGTGTATCATTAAATATTGCGCAAAGAACCGATTATTTTGGCATTTTCTAATACAGTGATATAGGGTAATGAAGAATCAAGAATTGTACGTTTTTCTTGAATTTTTGATGATTTGAATTTTTTGGGGGCTTCAATGATGATATTCTTGCTCTCAAAAACTTTAAAAAATCAACTGTCAATTTCCAAGTGCTTTCATTTACCACGAATTTATTTAAAATGCGCGAAGCGAAAAATAGAATTTTCACAATTGTTTTAATCAAAATCAATATTAAATAAATATATAAAAAAAATAAATAAAAATTTAAGTTGAGAAATTTTTGATCTCCGATTAGTTTGGATTGATTGATTGATTAAGTTATTAAAAAAAAAAACTTGGAAATTTTAGCATTTTGTAAGAAGGCTTTGACGAGCCCCCCTCCCCCCCGGCTACTACATTGCCTATTGGAGTTTTTTTGTAGTGGAGATTTCTAACCAAAATTTTGACCAGCATTTATTTGAAATTTAGCATTTAACTCCTGAATTGAAATTTGAAGCAGGGGCATGGATATTTGGGTAAGGGGTGATACCTCTGTCTCCTGTTTGTTTGGATTGCGTGTAATTAAAGACATAATTTGCTTGACGAAAGGGTGGTAGTCTTTATAATGATACTTTTGTAGGAATGTTAAAGCAGGGAGGGAATCTTTATTAATAAAAATTGTCGAAAAGGAGTGAGTGGTAAGCTCTACGCACATTTTATTTTCAATAGTTTTTAGAAAGGAAGGATTGAATTTTTGAAAAATTGGGCTAAACGTTCTGAGAAAGCTCTACATTATGTTTAACTGATTTAGTCAAGCCACCTTGCATGAAGAACACGAAGAGATCTAAGGAGTACAAATATTTTATACTCGTTTTTATAGGTATTATTGGGGCAACTTTTTCCTGAAATCTTCCCCCATTAATTGCTATGATTACTGGTTTAGTCTACGACGTGAGCTAACACGACACGCTTTTGATTTTCAATTTTAAAGGTTTTTATCAGTGGCTAGATTTCTTACCTCTCCTAAGATTTTAACGCGTTCCGGATTATGCGGCATGGAGCGTAGACGTTTTGGAATGTACCAAAAACTCACGTTCACCATTTCGGGCTCTAATAACAGATAGAATTTGTCGGGCATTGATTTAATTCGTTTCACCATGTATTCGCTGAGTTCCATCAAGTGATCCATTTGCTTTTCGAAGCCTTCGGTTCCCTTTGAAATAAAATAAACCGATGAACATTTCAAATCGCTACCATAGGATATGGATATTTATAAAAAAAATCATATTATACGCTCGTTTCGAAAATGAAAAAAAAACTCTCTCGCGTTTAAAATTTACTTTTTCAACGCGCGCCTTTCCTTTTAACCTGTTTTCATGAGCGTTAATGAAAGTGTTACTCGTATATCGTCTGCCGCTCGATTCCGTAGTATACTTTTGATTTCATATGTAAAATCGGATGCGGCGGCGCGCGATCGCGCACATGAAAATACGAGCGTACCGCAGACGAGCCCGTCATAAAGAAGGCGTACGTGTACGGTATCGAAACTGAAATATTAAACCGTATTGAAGAACGTGTTTTTTACTTTCGCTCTCCACTGAAGCCACAGTTTGAAGATATCATTGTGACGACCACATTGAATCACTTTATCTCCGGTATCGTAACGAACGTCGTATAATTTATCTTGCATGAATAAATAATCGGCGCTCATTGTGTTACAGCTGGTCAAAACCGACTGCAATGTAAAAAGTGAACATGTAAATGGTCTACGGTGAGTATAAAACGACGACGCGACTATTACCGTAGGCGCATCAGAGCTTATACTCGATTTTGTCGTCTCCTTTAAACGTTCTGATGTGGAGTTCACAGTGAAACACATTGTGTGTAGATTTCACGCGGATACTTTTCTCAAAGGGCGCCCTATCAAGTGGAAGTGTATGAGAGTCTAGCATTTTCTCAACATAAGAATTCTTACGAGATTATAACTCGAGTCTGATTCAAAAATGAAAAAGAACAGCAATCGAGATTTCGCTTCGCCTCGTTAATTTCATCGAAAGGAACGATTAAAAAGAGCTGGAAAAGAAATGCGAATTTTTCTATAAGTATTGACCTTGTTCTACAGTGTGGGAGATTCTCGTCCGTTCGGTATTGTTTTCAGATCTTTCTCATTTACATCTAGGTGTTATGATACGAAAGCAACAGAAACGTATTATAATTCATCGTATTATATATCTGGAGAACGGAGACTTTCTTGGCATAGTCGCGTCATCGGTACCGCTATAAACGTCGCGTAGTGGTCTCAAACATGATTTTAGCTGAACATACGTCATTTTCGCAAAGCCCTTCGAAGCCTTGAGTGATAATATGGAATTTTATTAGTTATGTTTCAATATAAAATGTTATGGCTCAAAAGGATGAGAATTTTCTATTAAAGAGAAAGTGCATCTTCGTTGAAGTTTTTGAAAAAATAAAATGATGGCAGAATGGATTTTTGATTTTTTTTTCTCTTGGAGCGAGTTAAAAAATTTGAAATTTCTATCGAGTATTCTTAAGAAGTAAAATTGACATTTTTTTTTTTGTATTTTTAAACATATTTCTTGTTGCCTAATTGAGTTTTTATAAATCATGCTAATTTCAGAATTTAAAAAATATTTTCAAATGAACTTTACCAGAAATACCATCTTCTTACTTGAGAACCTCATGAATTGCCTCCCATTTATTTGGATGAAAAGTAATCTACTTGAGAGTAGTACTTTATCATAAAAATCGTAGATGCACATTTTGAGTTTAAAGCTTGCAGAGAGAGGACAAAGTTGGAACTCTTCCTCCTCTTGGGAATACTTTTAATGAACCATAATCATATCCTCGTCAAAACGACCTTGAAAGATGAAACTTTGTATATAAACTTGCTCGTTGATCAGAATTTAACTCGTTGAATTTAGGTCAAAATGGATCCAAAATGGCGGATGGTCAAAACTTGAGGATATCTTGAGGAGCTCCAGATAGCTTAGATTTGATAAATAAGGGCTCATGTGTTTAGTAAGGAGAAGAAGAATACTATATTAAAATTCACCATTACAGGTGATGTTAGGGGGATGGAGAGAAAGAGGAGTTATTGTTTTCAAAACATGGTGGGGATAACCACAAGGTCGAAAATTTTCTGTATGAGTTCGAATTACGAATAAGAATAAATTTTAAATTCCTAAGTGGGTTTGGAGGGGAGCTGAAGCGAACATATCGTTTGGAAAGGAATCAAGTGAGATGCCACATTTAATTTTTTAGATGGTTTTGAAGTGAAATGGGAGGGGTTTTCAGCCTCACCTCAGAGTTCTGAGAGTAAGTTAAGTGCATTATCTATGAAGTGATGCATCATTAAAAATTCAGCTTAAGTATTGTGGCATCGCTGCGCACATTTTTAGCTGAGTTTTCAACTTGGAAAGGATAGCTATTACTACCCTCCTGATTTGAGAAGAGGTAGGAGAGAGTGGGTTCTTCAAATCTTTGCATTTTAGGCCATTTCTAATTATTTGGAAAATGTAGAACTTTTTGATATATATTTTGTTTTTTTGATAGAATTCAAAATGGCGGATTACTTAAATTTTAAGGGGGGCTGGGGAAAGGGCAAGCTGCTCAAATTTTTCGTTTTTGATTTCCCATGAAAGAGCGAGTCATGGACTCCAACACATCGAAATTTCAACTTCCCAATTGCATTCTGAGGTGAGTTGGAGCAAGAAACGACTTTTTGAGGAAGTTTTGAGTAATGAAATTTTTTGAAACTTCCGTATTTCCTCACCAAATCAACCTAGAAAGGTGAAACTTTGTGTGTGGAGTTTCTTGGTGATCAGAATATGACTTCTTGAATTTGGGTTAAAATGGATCCAAAATGGCGAATCATAAAAATTTGAATAGAGCTTGAGGAGCCTCAAATCTGTGAAAATGTCATTGATATGAACTCATATGGTTATTGGAGATAAGAAGTATACTATATCCCCCATTCACCTTCATACATGATGTTGGAGGGGAAAGAATGTTATACTCCTCAAAATGTGGTGGGATGGAACACGAGATGTCGAAATTTTTTGTATTGCAGTGTCATATGATAAAATGAGGTCAAATGACCAACCTATTTTAATTTTAGCTTCCCAAGTGCTTTTGGAGGGGAAATTGTTGTTGGAAATTTCATGAATGTTCCATATCTTCTCACTAAATCTATCTACAAAGGTCTAACTTCGTGTATAGAGTTAATTGATGACCAGTTTATGATTTCTTCAATTTGGGTCAAAATGGATCCAAAATGAAGGATCTTAGTAATTTGAAGATTTCAAGTAGTTGTAGCTTGAGAAAGATGTGTTCATATGATCATTGCATGGCAAAAAATACTATGTTCAACTCCTCAAGTGGTTTTGAAAGAGATAGGGTTGTGTTTTCCAAGTTCTTATTGGGCGTGAGTTCTGAACATGAAGAGGTTAGCAATGTTATTTGTTAGCCTGAACAAGTCCCAGTTAAAAACTCAGTTCCAGTAATGCAGTATGGCTGCTTACTTTTTTTTTTTTGTAGGAACTTTAATTTATCATTCTCTACTGGTACTCAGTCCTGATATTTTTTGGTGATAAATGCGAGCCTTAAGTAACAGTTCATAATAACAGCTGAATGTATTTGTAATGACATTTGTCCAAGCTAAATTTTCGCTCAAGACCACATTACATTTCAGTCTCAGCTTACCTTATCTTTGAAATGGACGGTGGAACATTGCAACAGCGTACCCATTAACTTGTGCGGGTTCCAGGTGACAGAATCGGCTCTGAAATGAATGGCAAACATTGAAACTATCTGGTCGTGATATAATTGGACCCATCGCGAGTATATAAATTTAATGACTTATTATAACGGTTAGCAGGTCACTAATTAACGAACGAGGGCCACAATATCGAAGGATTTGTTAATGCGATGGAAAGACGACATTTTGTCCACTTTGACGAACACGCCGACGGATTGGAATCAAGGTGAGATAATTAAAAAGATACGACACTTCGCATTGACATAAATTAAAAATCTGTTCGATTTTTCGGACGTCGGGTAATAAGGAAGATGTACGGCATTATGATTGAAAATTGGAACAACCTTCCGAGAAGTTTTACTTCACCGGAGCCAGATACCCTTGAACTTATTCGCCCACTGAAGGGTGAATTTTAATTACAAATTCTTTTAATCGACGCGTTATCGCGAAGCCAGGCTCGGAAATTGGCATATTCGGGCAAAACGATCCCTTGGGAAAGTATGGGAGCGCGGACGCGCATCAACCTTATTTAATACTAACCGAGTCTATAGTGAGTCAAAGTAAACAGATTGTAAAACGCGCGATAAAAAGCAACTCGATGTTCGCCTCCCTCAGCACGATAATGGTATTCGAACGTACGTCCCTTTTTTGGCATGCGTTGCATAGCTGGAGAAATAAATTCGCCAACCCTATTGCACTTACCCTTCGTATAGGTAGCTTAACGCGGGCAATTGTAACCCCCTTAACAGACCTAATTGAACTTTAATGCGTATTCATTAATCAAATTTGTCTTTCGTATTGAATTTAATCCTTTAATACGCGCATAAAACATTTACTTAACGTATTAAAATTTGGTTTATTTTAGCCATACAAACGCCAGCTCTTGGTTGGCATTCGTAGCTGGAATGGCGGTCGGGGACGTATTTTTTTTACGCGCCGGGTTTCATCTTATCGTATCGATGCAGAAAATATAACGAGCAACCTGCTGTTTCGGCGACCCGTGATTTTAATTAGTCGTTCGATGGAGCGTAATTAATGGAGGATTTACGCGCCGCATTTTACGTGTTTCAAGTGTTGCGCGGATTATAACTCGAAGGAATTTCTAAACGCTTACCTTTCTATACCGTCGAAACGGCCCGGACGGTATTTACGCGAGAATAAGAGTCCGCCGCCCCAAGCAGCCTGTGAAAAATGATGGATTTTAATCGATTTTCAATTATGTATTCGTGGGCGAAATTCGCATGTTTTTTTAGTACTTCGGATACTTACGTCGATGTGCAGCCATAATTTATACTTTTTACAAATATCGGCGATTTCGTGGATAGGATCAAAGGCCCCGAATACCGTTGTACCGGCAGTGGCGCTGACGAAGAATGGTATGTTTCCTTTAGATTTATTCTCCAAGATAAGTCTTTCAAGCTCTGATGGTATCATTTTACCTCTGCAAAGTAATGATAATTTTTTGAGTTGTGTTGTGGTTTGAAAATCAGTCGCGATCAAAGTGTATTGACCTATAGCAGGTTAAACCATTTCGGCTGGGGACCAAATAATTTGAATAAATTTCTATTGGTGCTTCTAGCCATAAGAGTTTGAGAACAACAACCAATGAAAATAAGAAATATGTGGTTCTGAGTGACGTCAGTATGAGCAGCTAAATGTTCACGCGAACTTATCACTTTTACGGTGTGAGAAGGGTGGCCGAAATTTTATCAATGCTCATTAAGATTGATGCCCTATTGGCTGTTGATATTATCACCCCATAGTTACTCATATTGACGTCATCAGTAAATAATGCACCGGAAAAAATAATTTTGAAATTTTTCACTCGATCTCAAATGGTGTAACCTGTTATAGATTAATAAACATTGGCCCCGATTTGAAATCTGATTTATTTTATTTTTTCAATTTTGCTCTAAACAAATAGAAATTCATAGCAAGTTTTCAAACTTAATTTTTATTTTATTATTATTATTTTTTTTTTTAAGAAAAAATATGAAATTGTTTGTAGCGGCGTAACAATAGGCAACTCATCTAACTAAAGAGTGTAGTAATGTGACTAGCTAATGTTAAAGTTTCAGGCAGAGGAATAGTGACAAATACATATTAAGTATTGTATATAAGTACAATTTTTGTATAATTATACTTAAAATATTAATTGAAAAATTCCTAATTTGCATCATCTTTGAAAAAAATACTGAAGTAATATACAATTTTTTCATTTTGTTGGTGGCTTGATTTCAAATAAATAATGATGATGTAAATATTGGAAATCTTATCTCCTTTTTTTCTCCCTCCTCTCTCTTACTCTATTTCTATCTCTATCTATCTGAGACCTTCGTTTGTTGCAGGTGTTTTTTGTTATCTGATTTTAAATAGTAGAGGCTATCCCCTAGGTTACTCTTTTAATACCATTTTCTCAAAATGTTATGATTTGTTGGGGTGCTCGTTATCTCGGGATATTGGTCAATTTCAAACTGTTTTTTGCAATTGGTTTTTCTATATATGATGAACCGACAACTTTCAAGACTTCAGTGTTCTCAGTTTTGGAAACAAATGCTCTTCAAGTTTCAATGTGTCCTAAAAGTGTATAAATGTGGTGCTATCTTAATTATTATCATGATCCGAAAAAAAAAAAAAAAAAAAAAACGAAGAAAGTTGGTTATTTTTTTTTTCTCTTGCAAAATTGTTAAAATTACTATACTCGGACTTTATAAAAATGAAATGGACAGCCTACAATCAATATGAAAGTTTGAACCTTGGAAGTCATCCTTCTCGTTTTCTTTCTTTATTTTCTTCTCTCTCTTCTCTCTCTCTCTCTCTCTCTTTATCTCTTTCTTTCTAAATGGAAAAATAAGCAATTTTTTATCATAGCACGTTAAAAAAAAATTAAACATCAATAAGTAATACCAATGAAAGTAAAAATCATCCTTGATTAGTGTTTTGTTAAAAATTGAAGGTAATGGAGTAATAGTGAAAATAATAAAAGAATTTCAACATTCATAAAATTTTTTACGAAATGGTACAAAAGTGAAAAAAAAATGTTATTTGAGAGAAAAGTTCACTTTTTTTTTTTTTTTTTTTTATCCTTTCATCTGTAGATTAAATTATCATGCTATCGCTAATTGTTAATACTTTTTGGGTGTGCACTTTTGGGTATTATATCATTTTCTAGGAAATATTATGCTGATTCTTGTTCCATTCCTATGCCTTCTATCGTTTCATTAACTTTAGTTTTTTGGGGCAAAATCCAATTTTAGTACGTCGTTTAGCCCTCTCTCGAAGTATGTCAATTGTCTGAGGGATTTCTTTGTTTTTGTTTGTTTGTTTGTTTAATTGTTAGTTGTTATTGTTGTTGTTGTTGTTGTTGTTACTGAAATCATCATTTTTTCAAAAATATTTTTTTCTGCTATTTCCTCTACCTTACTATTTTTAAGTTACTTCAACTTTAGTCCTTACAAATTAATTAAGCTTGTTGATAAATTATATTAGGCGAGTAATCTAAAAAGCGATATGTATATACATGAGGTTTGATGAATTCCAGTACGAACCTGGCGTCTGCTGGAACTTCGATGCAATGGTCGGTACCTAAACCGCCAACAGAGGCACATGTCTTCACGAATAATGAGACTGTAAAGTATACGATTTCAGTGATAATTCGTATCAGTAATTAATCAGAATGATTTGGAATTTCAGATCAATTAAATTCAATAACTAACAAAGCTTAAATGACATTTTTTAAGTCAGAAGAGAAAGGCAGATATATGTATAAAACTTACATGCCAACGAAATTAAAAGCAGACATGAAAGCTCGAAAACAAGCAAAGCTTCCCTTCAACCTTGTGTAAAAATGTTCACGTGAAAATTTTCCCGAAATTCAATTCTAAAATAAACCGTATTATTTTTCCTTCACGCGGTGATCATTAATTATGCGAAAATTCGAAACAATTCTCTACGAAAACTCATCCATCACGCGACAATTTTCGTGTAAGAAAAAAAGGTACGAAAATCGACCCACCGCGTAGGTGGTGGAAAGAATTTATCAACGCTGGTTCATTTAATTCTATCAATTTATATCTGGTAAACCCGTTATCCACAAAGCTTTTAATACCCGAGCTATACGAATAATACGAAATGCAAACTTTTCTCTACGATGCCTCTATGTTCGCCGAAAGTTTTCTTATCATTAATGATTTCGGAGTTCTAATATAACGGAAGGTTAACCGTTTATGCGAAAAGTTTCGGCACATGCGTGATCGATTGCGTTATACATGAGCGAAATTGCATAGAAAAAGGTACTGTATAGTTACCTCGCACGACGTAAACATGACTAGTTGTCCTTTAATGGAATGCAAACCCTTTTCTTTGTATCCGGGAAACATGCGATGACGGGCGCTAAGGAATGCGTATAAGTTTGATATAGATCCGCCTATAATATAATCGAAGGGTTATTTGGAGAAAATTATTCGTAAACGATACGCAAAGCGAATTACCTGGGGCGAGTATCGAGTCGCCTTCGTTCCATCCGATGATCTCTCGCATTTTGGCCAGCACTACGCTCTCCATTAGAATGAATACAGGTGCGATTTCGTAGGTGAACATGTTGGTGTTGGCGGTGGCAGTGAGCCATTCGCCGGCCATCGATACTAAGTCCAAACCGCAAATAATTGGTTGAAGAAATGAGGATGTCCTAAAGGAGAGAAAAAACGTAAGAAGCCATGCCGCATATTGTAGTAACCAGCTGAGCCCATATATACGAAGTTTGACCCAACTAGGTTGATTTCTTGAGGAGATATGCATGGTTTGTGAAATTTCCAATAGGAATTTAAAAGAAATGTTATTTCTTGGATGCAAAAATCTTATGAGCACCAGCACATATTTCTCAAATTATAACTGCTTGAGGAGGTCCCTTAAATTATCTTCAAATTATTAAGATCCGCCATTTTGGATCCATTTTTACTCAAATTGTAGAACCTATATTCTGGTCATCAACTAACTCTACACATGAATTTTGATCTTTCTAGGTTGATTTGGTGAAGAAATATGCATGATTCATGAAATTTCCTGCAGCAATTTCCCCTCCAAAAGCGGTTTTTTGCTCCCAACTCCCAGCTAAATTCAATTGGGACACTGAAATTGGAATAGGCTAGTCACTTGGTTCCATTGTATCATATGACACTACAGTAAAAAATGTTCGACATCTCATATACCCCACCAAATTTTTAAGGTCGATAACCCCTCCTTGCCCCCTCCAAAATCATGTATGGAGGTGAATTGGTGATATAGTATACTTCTTCTCCTGAATAATCATATGAGTTCATATCAATTGCATTTTTACTAATTTGAGGCTCCTCAAGCTCTACTCAAATTTTGATGATCCGCCATTTTGCACCCATTTTAATGCTAATTCAGGTGGCCATATTCTGTTCACCAAGTAACTCTACACACAAAGTTTGACTTTCCCAGGTTGATTTGATAAGGAGATATGGAAGATTAATGAAATTTCATAACTCAAGACTTCCTCAAAAAGCTGTTTTTTACTGTAACTCCTCTCAAAAATGCTCTTAGTTAGCTGAAATTTGTATATGTTTGTGTCCGTGACTCACCCTTTCATATGAGATCAAAAACGAAAAATTCGAGCGGTTTACCCCTTCTCCAGCCCCGCTCAAAGTTTGAGTGATCCGCCATTTTGAAGTGAATCGAAAAAACAAAAAAGTACGTTTTTCGAATTTTTGAGAAGAGCCTCTCACCAAGTTTTGAGTAAATTTCATGAAAAAAAAAGTACGTAATATATATATACTAAAAAATTGGACATTTCAGATGATTACAAATGGNATCTACCCAACGAGAACATGAAAAAGGGCGAAATTATTGAAATTTATTTTCCTTCGATATAAAGCTTTTGACAAGCTTTATATTTTCTTATCGGCGATATCAATTTTATATTATGGCTTTTTACGAACAATAAAATCGGTCAATAAAGGCGAGAGAAATTTGTTTAGGATATTGAAGTCTGCGAAGAAGATTTATCGAGTTCGCCTTCACTGCCGTCGCGTTCGAGAAGTTGAAAACGATTGATTTACGAGGAATTCCCAGGATACATGTCGAAACTAAGTTACCAAATTAATCGGTATACAGGTAACTCGAGTTTACCAGTTTATTCAAAAGACTCGAGCCTTCAAAGTGTTTACGTTTAAAGATCAAAAGATTGAAATTTACTCGAATGGAAACTTTTACGGTACTCGCATCGGCGAAAAAAATTAATACGAAACTAAACTCTACGACGAGCTCATTTCTCTCATCACAAGTTGAAAACTCCATCGTGTTAGATTGATGAGCATCAATCGAACCGCTGAAATGAGTTTATCTGCGAATGAACCTATGTATGAATGAAGGATTTTCACTTTTTAACAAAAGTGAAATGAGTGAACGAACTGTAGTTGCCAAATAACGTCGAAAGGATTTCATTAAAATTTCTGTTTGCAGACACAATTTTCAATTAAAACAATAGGGGTCCAATATTTTAAAAACTCAATTTTTTTCAAGTACTAAAAAAAACAAGTTTGAATAATTTTGATTAGGTTGGGGAAGGGGGAGGGATCTATTGGATACATTTTTTAAAGTACAGACCAGCAATTGCTTAATATAAGTAAGAATTATGTAATAACTAGAAAATTAATTTCTCGAACCATTTCTTGTTTCAGTTTAAATGAAAATATAACTATCTAATATGATGAGCTGTTCTTTTTTTTTTTTTAATGAAAAAATAGAGGGGGTTAAGGTTATAGTGATTAGTATAATACTTTTCAATGATCTCAAAAAAAATTAAAAATTTCAAATTGCAATGAATGGAGATTTTCGTATGTTGTTAATGGAGCTAGCCTCTACATATTAGATTTATTGGACTACATTCATCAAATATAAAATTTTGTACATTTTCGTCGATATATTCCCTTCAATTTATTGTAAATAAAAATTCTCCAATAAACGTATTCATTCTTGGCAAAAATTGTTTTTGTCCTTATTTATTGAAATATGCAATTTTTATTTAGTTATCGTTAAATGAGTAATGATCACAGGGATCCTAAAAAAACTGTATTTTTTACTGGTTTCTTCATCACCTACGAAAATGGCTAAATTCGGAAGAATGTTACTAGCGATATTTTTTCAAAGAAAATAATTACCCTTTCAGTACAAGATCAACGCATCAATGGTAGAAGGGGAAGGGGTAAGAATTATAATTTTTTAAAGGGCATAAATTTTATTCGCTTTGAACTACATTGGTATCGAAGAAGCTCAAATTCAAGGATCTCAATTGTGAAATCAAGAAATCTGTCAATCTCTGTCATTATATCGTATAATCTGTATCACAAGACAAAAGGTAAAAAGAAGTTGGTAACACTGTATCATGAAAATTGGATCAAATTTTTAAATCTTATCATAAAAAATTTCAATTTTTTTTTTGAAGCGGTGCGTTTCGGTCCATCATCGTGGCTCCATAATGAGATACTTTCTATAAAGTTTCTACCAATTCGTCGGGTGGTTGTGCGGACAGGTTTGCCGTTCCTCCACGCCCCGCCATCCAACGAGAATGATAAATTTTCTTGACTGTTATTTTAAACTAGACAGACCAGCATATGCTTATGCACCTAACCAGAAGGAAGCTCCTGTATCATTGTACTTGTACTAATGGAATAAATAACATTTCGATTTGTACCTTTCTCATTTTTGCACTCTGCAGATCGTTGGTCTATCGGACGATCTACTTCATTTTACGAGCGTTTTAAATAGATTTTAGGCATAAAACCAAAAATTGGCAACTTTGATGGTGAAAAATTGGCAACAATGCATTGTAAAATATTTATTTTACGTGAATTTCATTATAACAGAGGTATTCATACACGATTGAAAAAAAAAATCAACGAAATTCGTCCACAAGGAGAGGTTGGGCGATTGGAACACGTATTTTTAGCACTATTTTTTTTTTTGTTATTTTTTCTTGTAACTTCATATATATGATATTGTCTCTATTAAAACGGCAAAAAATTTACGAAAAAGTAAAATCTTTGATAAATTTTCATACAAAAATCGTCAATCTGCAACTTTTCAATTCTTAGTTAGGGCGATCAAGATCCTCCGATGTAAAAACTCAAATTACAACTTCGTAGGCCTGTGTGGTTATGGTTATGTATCAATCCTAAGGCTACAGAGGGGGAAAAATACTTTTTTTCTAAAATGACCCAACTTTGAGGACCCTCTCTCCCCCCAAATGGTCCATGCGGTCTAAAATTTTGCTTTAGGGAATTTCAATTCAAAGTAAACCACCACCCGAAATTTGATACAAATTAAATAACATTTTGTTTTTCACTCCACCCTACTACACAGTGGCCACTTACCATAAATTCACAAATTATACACAAATCCGGTAAAATTGAATCATTTATTTCAATTCTCCGAATGTACATTGGAAACATTCATCACCCCCCACACGCTACGTTTTCCACCATTTTCACGGATCGCGAGTTTCTCGAGCACGCCAACAGGAATTTCTCCGCAAAAGCGAATTTTTCGTCAACCTCTTCAAGTTCTAAACGGTTAAAACTTGGTGGCAAAAAGCTCGATATATAAGTTTGCCGCGCGTATAAATAGTTGCATTTAAGTATACGTATTTTATAATGTATTCTATTATTTCATTTCCGTCTCGTTTTCAACTGCGGCGTCAAGTTTGCAGCGAGTTTTCTTTCCAGTTTCAGCTGGCTGGCGGTAAAAAGGCCAACGTTATCTCGCCGATATGTACATGCATTCGTCATAAATTTACTTAATTTATTAACGACTTTTAAATGTTAGCTTCGCTACCGCGCGCATTCTTTAAACGCCGTCACGGCGTTGATTTATGCAAACTAAACTCTCGTCTCAGCGCCAGACCGTGGGTTCGGTTTTCGAGCCGTCAACGCTGTCCCGGGCTATCATCCATCTAATCTGAAAAGGCGATAAGTTTAACGAAAATCTCATGGGCCGAGAAAATAAAACGTTACTCGTTGCGAAATAAATGATATTTTTCGCACGTATTGAATTTTAAATTTCGCGAATAAATTTAACGCCGATGAAACTTTATCGTCGGTTTGGCCTCTTATATGGTAACAATACCCTTCGCCTCTAGTCCTCATATGTATCGTATAATTCCTGGTAAATAGTTTTTATCGTTGAGAAATTCCGCCATGTTTTGAAATCTATTTAACTAAGGTTTCAATTCGACGTTGTTGTGTATTCGAAAAGTTTTTTTCACCAGTCGAACGATTTATCGAATATCGTTTGAAATATACGTCGACGTACAACTCGAGTTTTTATCGGGTACTGTAAATTTTTTTTTTCTCAAGCGTCGACGTTTTAAGTTTAAATGAATAAAATAAAACCTCTCGCGGAGTTTGGTGCGTATAGCCGTAACGGTGATGTATGTTGTCTATATTAAAACCTTAACGCGCTGAATACAAACTTTTCAGCCGGCAACTTTTGCTGCGAGTTAATCTTGCGAGTAACGATTTTCAATACGCATGAAAATATAGGTAAGAAAGGAGAAAAACTTTTGCAACGCGTATTCGACGTTGGCGTTTAAAATCTTGCGAGATTTTTTTCCGCTTCTTTCTTCCGCTGATAAACTTTCATTTGTTTACCTTCTTCCAGCGACGTTCGCTTCAAAAATAACTTTCTAGAAGCTTTTAATCGTATTAAATTTTTATTCGTCGATGTGGGTAAACGAATACACCATTATGCCCTTCGATCCAGCCTACGTATTCAGAATAACGTAGACCATTCTGAGGAAACGGAGAATTTCATGTTTGCGTGAAAATACGTAAACAGATTTCGAGAGAGAAATTTTTGAAGGTTATGCTTACAATCGTTGATGAGTAAATAACGAAAACCAACGATTCAACTGGTTATAATGATATTTGCAGAGTTCCTCGTGAAATTTCAACCAAATTTTGGGAATAGGTAGTACTTCAGCAGACAAACAAAAATTGTTTCAGGATAAATTGTCTATTTATTTTGCCGATTGAAGAAGTTGAAATGAATTAAACTCTTGATAAAATGATGTTCAGCTCGGAAAATTTCAATTTTTTCAATTTTTCATAACCATGACCCACAAAACTTGTCGAAGACAATCGTACATTTTAATCTTAAAAAAAAAAAACAAAAAAAAAATTAAAGCACTCTAGAGTTCCTATTTTCTTTAAATTTCACCAGTTTATCCAATTTTATTATTTTTTACAAAATTTCTCAATACTCTCAGTCCCAAGTACTACCCATCAGTAAAGTTGGATTTTTGTTTATAACAAAAATATGTTTACTTATGAAAGAATACACGTAAAAAATTCATATTTCATCTACAGCACATCACTCAGGTCTAATTTTTGTAAAATTTTTCAAATGACCAACACTGTTCATTTTCATAATTACTTTTGATCATTGATATAAAAACAAAACTTTTAAGAAAAATTTATGTTTCAGAAAAATTACAATATCAAAATGCAATTAATTATTACCCCTTCAAATAACAAAATAGGCAATTTATTCTAATAACACTTTGCGTGTCTACTCAACCATTATCATAGTTAAAGTTTGATATACTACATTTCATAAAAGACCCATTCTAAAAAAATAATTTCACGAACCTTGCAAATATTCAAGGATCAAACTAAGTGAGTGTGAGGGGTGACTCAGCCATCTCCATTAAAATAAAGAAATTAACAAATGAACACTTCTTCAACTTAATGTTCTCAATTCACGAAATCAATACCCTCTGCCCGTGCTATAAATGAAAATCTAAGGCAGCTTTTAGGGAAAATTTTGGGCGAACAACTGGATCACTTCAAGTTCACTAATGAATTTTGAACCGAACTGAATTCTGAAAATTTTTTCAATGGACAGAACTATAATTCATACTTGAACACATTTTTTTTTTGCAGATGTTAGTGAATTTGGAAATTTATTTGAATTCGGATTTTAGTTATTCATAAATGAACTTGTGAACTTCACTGAACTCATACTTCAAAATGTACTTTGCTTGTTGCATTAACACGATGGGAAGTAGTGAGTGTTCAAGCTTTTTCAAAATTTGGTCATTTTCCGCCTTTTCACCTCTTGCAGGGGACTTAAGAATATGAAACACGGAAAAGAAATTATAAAAGCACGATCTTCAGCATAATTGCAATAATTCTGAAAAACTTCAGCTCATTTGCTTGATTAGGCCTTTGTAGCAACTACGTTCGCAGTTTTAAAAATTTCAAAATTATGGCGAAATATAAGAGAAGAACAAAATGAGGGGAATCGTACCACATGATTATCAACTAACCCTCCTCTTCCTCTACAACATCGTGTGAAAAAGTAAATTTGAAATTAGTATACTTTTTACGCCTAATAATCATATTTTTAGTTATTTGAAACCCAAACCTTTTAAAACACAAAGATTTGGAGACTACACTCTCCTTGATCAGAAATTATTCCCCTTGAAAATACACGTTAATACATTGTCTGAATCCATAAAAATGGTGTTACTGAGTGATAAACAACTATGACTCCCAAAACGCCAAAGACGATCGTAGATTTTTATCTTTAAAAAAAAAATTAAGACAATGCAGAGTTCCCTTATTTCTTTAAATTTCACCAGTTTATTAATTTATTATTTTTTACAAAATTTATCAATCGCTAATTTACATATCCTTATTACAAAGTTTATTGACCTGTTTACTGATGACGTCAAAATGAGCAACTATGGGGTTGGTAATAATATCAACAGCCAATAGGACATTAGTCTTAATAATCACTAATAAAATTTCGGCCATCCCTCTTACACCGCAAAAGTCATAAGTCCACGAGAACTTTAATTAGCTGCTCATATTGATATCACTCAGAACCAAATATCCCATATTTTCATTGCTTATTGTTTCCAGCTCTCATGGCTAGAAGAACTAATTTCTTGGTGGTCAGCCAAATTGGGGAAAGAAAGTCTGACGTCAAAAGACACGTGATTTCACTAATACAAGCACAACAATATCAGATGATTACGAACGAAAGAGGGAAAAAGGACACTTTGAAAACATAGAGGGCACTTTATCCCTCTTTCGTTGTTATCAGTCTATAATCTATAATCATATGATAAGTTGTGTTTGTGTTAGGGAAGTCACATGATCTCTGACGTGAGGAATTATCTTCCCTAAAGTTTAACCTGTTATAGGTCAAAACTCAGTCTTTATTAGTTATTATTACTTTTTTTTTTAGTCCAGGAATGTCAAAATTCTTAGACTCCCACAGACTAGATACTGTCAACTTTTCATTACCGTTTGTCAAATATAGCTTGAGACTTTTTGACAGCGCACAGTTAGGCAACAATTTCATGCATAGTAACTCAAAATGTGGATTGTATTACAAAGTAGGTAAATGTGTTATTACCTATCAGCTCATCGAATTCAACTGGAAACGTATTCACTGTGCTTGTTTGTGCTTTTCTGTTTCGACTATTTGGCCAGCATTTTCAATTTGAACACGTATTGGAGAGTAATGAAATCGTGAAAGCTGTCAAAAAGTCTAAAGCTGCACTTGACAAGACAGTAATTCTTGATATCTGCAATCTGTGGAAAAAAACTGTCAGCATCCACCTACCTTACTACCTACTATTCTCCTCCAATAGTTAATACATATGGTGGGAAATTCAAATTAGTGTTACCGTTAGTGCGTTGATGTGCTTATCGGGCGGTTAAATGATAACGCGATAGTATGAGACAACTACGTTTATTGTTGTTTGGTATGAAGTCCAGTGAGCACCCACGGCATCCGATACTCTTCGTAAAGCAGGTATTGATAAGAGCAAAACATGTGCACTGTGTGGGGGTCTATCGACTAACGAACGGCCACAACCTTATGCAGTACTTCGTACACAAGTTTATCTGCGAGAAGCAGTTGGGAACTGAAGCACTTCATCAGTATTTCAGTTATTAAACAATTAAGAAGTAAACGATATAAATCGAGCCCATTTACTTACATTGCTGGCTTGCAAAAAAATTCTTCTGACTTATTTCATAAACCTCTTTGAAGCTATTCATTCAGATAGAAGGAGGGAGGTAATACCTACTTTACTGGCAGCCTTCTACATATCTGTATTGATTTTAAAGATCACATTAGAACTTATCACATGAAATAAAAAAAAATAATAAAAATTTTTCTTAGCCCTTAGCTACACATTCCTGAGAGGTCCTATTAAAGAAGTTAGACAAGATTGTGTGTTATGATATTTATTTCCAAAAAAAAAAAAAAAAAAAAAAAAAAAAAAATACACACATAAAGAACAAACAACTGATTGAAATTGCAACTCGATATCTCGAGTATCGCTATTTCGAAATAAATAATATAATAACGAAACTTGCTGAACGTTTAAAGAGCTTCACACACGTATATGTGAGAATAATACGTGGATATCTTAACTTTTGTAAACTTCATAATCATACTAGCGAAAAGGCTTCGCTACTTATATTCAAGATTTTCGTCAGTTAAACTAGATACAGCAGTACTCGACGCAGCCAACGTTAGCGTAGAATTTAATTAAGTGATTAAATGGTAAATAATTCATAATAGACGCTGAAGAGTATTTTATTAAATGATAATCCACTCGTATAGGTGTAAACAAGAGTGAAAATTAAATTACCTGTAAAACTAGGTAAGAACGAATATATTTCAACACGATACCTGCACTATAGCGAATAATGAATAATACGCATTTCGGGTAATGGGATTCGCGTGAGTTATCCCCGATCATCTCCTTACTTTGAAATTAAAGATAAGTAAATCTTCGTGTAGCATACACTCGAGCAAATACCTAAATGGAAATCTCCATTTTTCCATTTTCTTATCTAGTTGAAAATTCTGACGTCGCGTCGGACGACTCAACACCGGAAGTAAATTAATACTTCACGTCAAATAATAAAAATGCCTACACCAAAGTAGCCTTCGCTAACCGTTCGCGTTTACGAATATAAAACCGATATTTCAATCGTCGAGCCGCCGCGAAAACGCGATTCGCTAAAGAAAACTCGCCGAATACCATTAAGACATTTCTATTTTCGAAGCTTCCTTTTCCTTCGGCAATTCTGAGTTTTTTTTTTTTCAACCGCTGTTACCAACTTAAGAAGCGAAATGTATATAGATTCGCCGTTCGCGTAATGTGCAATATAAGAAAAGAAACGCTATTCAAATTTTCCTCCCGATGAAAAATAAAACTATTTAATGGATTCCAAAATGGGCTTCTACCGCATTCAAATCTATTGTTATGCGCTTTCGTCGACGCGCCATTCGAAACACTTTCGCGAAAAATGCATATCGCGCGACACACTTTCAAGAGACCTGGCGAACTGCAATCTCGCTGAGGAATATAAATTTCAACATATACTCGCTAACGCTTAACAGGATAGCAAAACGAACTACGATAAATTATAAAAACGAAACACACCTATGGCGAAAAAAAAAAAGTAAAGAAAGAAGACATTTTCCATCGAGAAGTGTACGAGTAATTACTTTTAAAACTGATCGATCGTTTCTACCGTCAAAGCTCGTAATTTAACGTTTGACGCGGCGTCCCAAAATAACCTTTGAAAACTTTTTCGCGCTCAACTTTAACCAGAAATAAAAAGAAATCGAATTGAATAGCTTCGGACATGGACAAGTTTCACTAGGTTGCCAAATGAAATAAAGTGGTCATTTGGTAAATTGTTACACGGTCTGCGGATTTTCTAAAGGGAATAACCTATCGTTCGCGAATCGCGCATTTACCTTCGGTTCGGTCGAGGAAATTAGCGTGACTATCCATAATTCCCAATACCGTCGATTCGAGAATTCCAGTGACCGCCGATACAGATTTTCTTTTCGCTTGTCTAGTTCTAAACGAATGAAACAAAAAGCAACCCGTGTGTGGACGATCGAAGTCTCGTGGGTAAGATAGGCATTGTAATAATGAAGAAATGAAATTAATAGCAAGTAAGTATACACACTTTTTCAATCAAGATTTACATTTCAAAAATATTCAATCATGAAATAAATAAATAAATACATAAAAGCGAAAGTATCCATGCCCCAATACTGAAGCTGAGTTTTTAATTTAGGCTTGTTCAGATCTGCAGAAAATGTTTATTAACCTCTTCATGTCCACAGGACACAAACAGAATCAAGTTCGAAAACATTCGCGCTACCTCTTCATTGGTCAGATATGCGCTTTATGCACAGAAAAGGGAGGTAGTTGGAAAGAAAGTTTCTTAAATTACAAGTATCAAAATTACACTATTATGTTGAAATTTTTTTTAAATTGTACACTATTTGTAAAATAAAAGTTTTGACTTAGAAAAAAAAAAAAAATTTCCTGAATTTTGCAACTTCCAATGCAAGCTACGTGGTGATCTTTTGCTCATCACATCTTGAAGAGGACAAATGTATTAATAATAAAAAAATTTAAAGAGGGGTCTTGATGAGGTAATTTTAAAGTAATTTTGAAACAACGAAAAAATTTACTTTTTCTCGTATGTTTTTCAATGCTAATTTTCTCATACCTTCTTATCTAACCCTTCTAACCCCGTTATTTTCTTACCAGAAAAACTTTCCTGTATGTTTCACGAGTTGAAACTGACTGCATTTTCTCATCACTTATAGTTTGTTTAATAAAAATTTTCAAAATGAATTTAAAAAAAAAATTGAAAAAAATCAAATTTTTTGGATTTTTTTCTCATTGTCAATACTATCTAAGGCGTATTCACTACTCACCTACCATATTTTGTAAGGGACACATTTCTCATCAATAAGAAATTTTTAAAGAATGATCTTGATAGAGCAATTTCCAAAGTTACGTTGAAAAAAAAAATTGTCACTTATTTTTCGCATGTTTTTCTGTACTAATTTCCTCATATCTTTTCTTCTAGCTCCCCTAACCCCACCATTTTCACAACAGAGAAATCTCACTGCACGCTTCACGAGTTGAAACTAACTGCACTTTCTTATCATTCGTAGTTCATGAAATAAAAAATTTCAAAATTAATTTTTTTTCAATTTTTTTTTTTCTCATTAGCAAAACTATCGGGTGTGTACTCTAGAGGGCTGCAAAACCGAAAAAATATTGGTTCCGGTTCCGGTTCTCGTTTCCAAATATTGCTTCTGGTTTTGATTCTGGTTCCGGTTCTACGACTTCAGTTTTGATTCTGGTTCTGGTTCTACGATATCGGTTCCGGTTCCGGTTTTGTATCGGTTCCAAAAAAAAAACACATGTGACCTATCAAAATACTCCATTTTCCAAACATAATGAGGGCGAAAGAAGTATTGAAATCAAACTTGAAAAATAATATTATTGAAAAAATGGTTATGTAAATTGTAATAAAGTAGTGTAAATTCATAATAGTATATTGTGTAGATGTAATTAGGGAAATAATGTGATTTTTGACGAATTTTGAGGTTTATTTGCCGAGCGAAGCGAGGGACCAAGAAAATGACTCAAAATCTTAATATTATTATCCTAATACTAATCAAATAATCAATAATCTTATAAAAATCATGCTCTAAACACTATCACAGAATTTTGCATTGTGCGAAGATGGACAATTTCACAGATTATAATTTATATAATAGACCAATATTCGTGAACCAAAAATCTGAATGTAACTCAGATCTGGTTTTTCGTCGTAAAACAATTCAAAAGGAGTTCGAAAATGTAGACTAGAATGAGGTGACCTGTTATATAGATCGATTTTGCAGCCCTGGCCTACTCACCCATCACATTTTGTAGGGACACATTTCTCATCAATAAGAAATTCTCAAAGAGGGGTCTTGATACGGTAGCTTCAAAAGTTATTTACAAAAAATTTTAAAAATTCATCCTTTTTTCCGCATGTTTTTTGGTACTAATTTCCTCACATCTACTCATTTAGCTCCCCTATCCCCATCACTTCTACACCAGAGAAAGTTCATTGTATACCTAACATGTTAAGACAAGCCGCAAAGTTTTATCTTTTATAGTTCTTGAGACATAAATTTTTCAATTTCGTGATCACTGTGAGCGAATTTTTGTTTCAAGTTGGCATATCTTGGCCCTTTCCGATTTTCGGGCAGGCAAACCATGATACATGTATGTAACTTGAATTGACCTATCTGCCATCTGGAAGCGGAACACCCTGCATGTAATTATGTAGTACATTAAACGCGCTTTACTCCCATGAAAATATGCTTTTGAAGTGAGGAGAGGTGACCAAGACTTTCATAAAGTCACGACTGGGTAGTTATATAGTCATAAATCGTCGCATATGCATTTCATATTCGCATACATAATGTCGCATAGCAAAATTGAATCAACTGTAAAAGAGTCCCTAAAGCATCAAATTTCACACACCTTTAACTCCCCACCCATAAATCGTAGCAAAAAAAATTCCAGTGAAAGTTATAGAAAATTTAGTGCAGAATAAAATTGCAATGAGCTATTTTCATCCCACGATCAAATTCTGAGGAGATATAGCGAAAAACTCGTTTTTTGAACGCTTTCCCACCACTTTTAATACCCTCTACGCAGGCTGAAGTTCATTATCCGTTATTGCAAGCTTCTCCCTTCACAACCTGAAAGGAACTACTCTAAATATTTAAATTCCCTCGAAACACTCGACACAATAGGCCAAAAAAATATTCAATCCATTAAAAATATTAGAAGACTGACGAATACTCGAAAAACACACGACCCTATACGTCCATTAAAATCGTTCGAATTATCCACCACTATATCGCGTAAAAACAATCGAACGACGTTGAAACAAATTTCATTCTTTTTTTCTGTGCTGTTTATTTCGGCGTAAAATTTCCATTTATCTATGGAAAACCGTCGAACGCAAACGATAAAAATTTTACGCGGTGGACACGAATTTCAATTCTTTTCAGTACCTATGACAAGCGAATTAGTGATGCCTGGTTAACTACAATCGAGTTCCACTCGAGCGGAATTAAATTGATTCGCCTTTGTTGAAAGTATCTCCGGGTAGTTTGTGTTTACGCAAAAGACAACAAATAAATACTGAAATGGCTGATAGTGGTGAAAAAAAAACCCGACAGGAGATTTCGCTCTCTTCGGCGACGTAGGAAATACTACACGTCTACACGGAAGAGTTTTATGGTAGAATGGTACACAGTATAAACGCGCCGTTGCGACGACCAATCGATCAGACTATTCAATTCGATAGCTTATTTCGACATAATTGAAGTGAAAAGGTTTTATTAACTTATTTATAAGTTATATATTGTTATAAAAGCGAACTATAACTATTTCCATCGCTTTCTTCTTTGTCAAGTAATTTTTCCGTACTTACAGAAGACTTATACTCGCGATTCGCGTTCGTTGAAAATATTTCTTCGCCATTGAAAACGTACTTTTTCGATGCATAGGTAGAGTACCTATTTCAAAACGAATCGTTTAAATATGCGCGTCCCGTCGTCCTTTTAAAAGCTTAACCTTCATTAAGGCACTTAACACTGTAGAACCGTTTTTCAACTTCATTTACACCCGTAATAATTTCCAAATAGGTACCGTATTCATTCGTATACCTAAACGAAATACGCGTGTAAGTGAAATTACCGAGAGAGGAAATCATTAAAAACCATCCACTAAGCATGGCGAAATAAACGTTAAATTGTCGGTTGGACAAATACCTTTACCGTTTGAATTCTATTAAACGAACGTCGCTTCGTCAAATCCACCCAACAAGGAATCAGCTTAATTAAAATTATGAATATCATTTCAAATATTCCAATGGGACGCTACCTTGGAAATTCTATACGCAATTTATTATTAATTTGAATCGATGTCCTTACAGACCATTCGAGCTTCCAATAAAATATTACTCGTCCAACTTTTTTTTTTTACGAATGAAACAGCGTACTTCTCGTACGAATAATTTATTTTTCGACAATTTACCTTCAATGAAATAAAATCGCCCATTCATTCGGTGCACGTGTCAGAATGAGTTTACTAAAAATAAATAAATTTTCCTTTCAACTTTTTAATCCCTTCGCCAAGTATACTAAGCAGCAAAAAATATATATGAAAATATCTTCTATATTTTTATGCTAAAGATATAGCAGCTCTCATTGCTCGGTTTTCACAACTATCTAAATACCAGGGGAAATTATTTTTACAAAAAGTTATACTAATCGAAAATTACAACAGTCTAATTTGGCAAGCATCCCACCGAGTAGTAAACGTTGCATATACTTGGCAACATTGTTAATTTTTATCAGGCCGACCAAAGTGGCTTGACCTATAACAGGCTTGACCTATAACAGTTACACCATTTGAGATCACGTGAAAAATTCAACTTTATTTTTTCAAGTGCATTGTTTACTGATGACGTCAATATGAGCAACTGTGAGTTGATAATATCAACAGCCAATAAGGCATCAGTCTTAATGAGTATTGATAAAATTTCGATTTCCCCTCTTACACCGCAAAAATGATGAGTCCATGTGTACATTTAGCTGCTCATATTGACGTCATTCAGAACCAAATATTTTTCATTTTCATTGGTTGTTGTTCTCAGACTCTTGTGGCTGACAGAAACAATAGAAATTTTTATAAATTTCTTGGTGGCCAGCCGGAATGGTTTAACCTGTTGTAGGTCAAACCACTTTGCAGGCCGACAAAACTCTACTCTTATAAGAAGTACTCTGTGATCAAAGTGGTTTGACCTATAACAGGTTACACCATTTGAAATCACGTGAAAAATTTCAACTTTATTTTTTCAAGCGCAGTGTTTACTGATGACGTCAATATGAGCAAGTGTGAGTTGATAATATCAACAGCCAATAAGGCATCAGTCTCAATAAGTATTGATAAAATTTCAATCTCTCCTCTTACACCGCAAAAGTGATAAGTCCACATCTACATTTAGCTGCTCATATTGACGTCATTCAGAACCAAATATTTTTCATTTTTATTGGTTGTTGTTCTCAGACCATCTCAGACTCTTGTGGCTGGGAGAACCAATAGAAATTTATTAAAATTTCTTGGTGGCCAGCCGGAATGGTTTAACCTGCTATAGGTCAAACCACTTTGCTCTGTGATTATAAATTTTTTCGTTCGAAAATTCGAAGTCTAAAAACGGGAGGGAAAAAGATGACGATGCAGGTACCTGATTCAATATTCGACGAGTTCATTTATTACATTCGTAGGTGGAAATTGAGATGAATTCAATTTGTTAGCTGAATTTTTAATTAAAGATGATAGTTATTATAGCCTACATGGTTTGGGCAGAAAATGTCGAAAGAGAGGATTTTCAAATCTTTGGGTTTCAAAGCATTTGTAATTATATGTCAATTGTCAAATGACTAACTTTTTGGTATCTATATATTTTTCCATTTCGGAGTGCAAAACGATGTGGATGAAAATCATTCAAAGGGCATGATGGGATAAGATAGTCGAAAATGCCCCCGAGAGCTTTTCGAACGGTTTCTAGGGCAAAAGGTGGCCCACATCGAAAAAAAATTTTGACAAAAATTTCAGGCTCCAGTTGCGCCTATTTTCGGAGATATAGGCAAAAACAAGTTTTTCGATTAAAATTTTTTTTCTCGCCATATTATAAAGGTGGAAAGTTGAAATTTTATTTATAGTATCTTGACAATAAAAGGGTTTTTCAGTAATTTTTTCAATTTTTTTCGATCAATTTTAAAAGAGTTATGCAATTTTTAAAATTTCAAACCGCCATTTCTATGGCAAATTTTCGAGGTGCAATTATGAAAAAAATTCCGTAAAATGTATCTTTTACCACCAAACATACCATAAAAATTTCAGAATTTTTGGAGTGGTGCAACATAGTCAAAAAAAATAAAAACTATTGCAGCGCGCTAGAAACCAAGCGGTTCGGTACTATGCGCGCTGTAGGCCGAACGAACGTTACACGACGTTGCGTCGCCGCCTTAACAGTGCATAACACACGGACGTTAACTATAATATCTGGATATTTGGCCAGAGACCGGAAGCAAGCTGAAAGCCGAAAAGCCGAAAGCCTGTCATTTTTGAGGCTTTTGGAAAGCTGAAAGCTAGCTCAGCTTTATAATTCAGCAGCCAAAAGCTAGCCAAAAGCTTTATTTTTTTGGCTTTCTAACAGCTTTTTTCAAAAATTAAAGTCCAGTAAAAAAACTAAAAAGTAAAAACATAGTAAAAACGTAAGATTCTATTCGCGTCATGCTGTCATGCCAAAATAAAATTATCAAATTACATTCAATTTTCTCGAGTTAAAATCCAAAAAAGATTGATTTTTCTAGTGAGATTTTTCTATATTTTTTCCCTCCAACTGCAATTAGACGTGCTTATGTGCTTTAGTGCTTTTAGTTTCAACTTTTTATTATTCCATTTTCTTGTTCTTTTATGTTTAGTGTTTATTTTTAGAGGTTTTGACTTTTAATGAAAATGTTTCAGAAATTTAAAAAAGTAGTCTTGTTCCTCTTGTTTTTTACTTGTTTGTGTTATTCTTTAGATTTTAGATGAATATGTTCAAGAATGAAAAAAAATAAAAATATTAGAAATTTTTATTATTTTGTTTTTTGAATGTTTTGTGTGAATTTGAAGCGATAAAAGTGGAAAGCCGAAAGCTGAAAGCTGAAAGCCGAAAAAAGCCGTATTTTCCTCCAGCCAAAAGCTAGCCAAAAGCTAGCCCAATCAGCCATATAATTTCAAAAGCCAAAAGCTAAAAGCTCCAGCTTTATAATTTCTATCACTAGCTAAAAGCCAAAAGCCCAGCTTTATCTTTCGGCTTCCAGTCTCTGTATTTGGCTGATCGCAAAACGTTGCGGTGGTGGTGGCTTATAATTTTGTATTTTAATGCTGTTTAAGGCAACGTTGCGGTGGGCGTGGCTGATATCTCCATTTCAGAGCCGTTTTATTTACACGCAGCCAAATATCCAGATATTATAGTTAACGTCCGTGGCATAACAGCTTAACTAATCTTCTCGCGCTTAAAACATTACTTAGGCTTATATTTTTCCCTTTTTTGTTTACTTACAAGTGAACTCCTACAACTGATTAAATTAATTAATAGGCCTATTCCGTCTGTTTATTTGAAGAAAAAAATTCTTTCACCATAAAAATAACAAATATTAAAAAATTATGATAAAAATAATTATATTCTTATTAATATTTTTCTCCTCCTTATTATAGAGGAAGACCACTTTAGTTTGCAAAACAATCGTTACATATCATGCTTCTGTTTGCATGTAATATTATAATTGTTATGTTACCCCTTCACTATAAGAACACTAACCAAAATTTTTTGACTTTTATATATTGTGATAAATTCTAAATTCAAATAATTAATTTCGAAAATGTCGCATAATGAAAAGTGTATTAGATCTAATTTATTTTTAAAAAAATAGCGACATTTAAAAAACTATCAATTCTGAAAAAGATGCGAATAAGTTTTCAAAGATATTAGGGGAAAAAATAAATGATGGTGATATTTTGCACGATAACTGTAGAAAAATAGTTTCGAAATGTTACTCAAGCACTTGTAGTGTTTATATTCAGTGTTTCGTTTTGCTTCATCGCAAACATTTCAAAAATTAAAATCTAATGAATATATAAAATTGGATTTTTAATATTTTTTGTTTCAAGTTTTTTTTTTTTTTTTTTTTTTTACATCATAGTAATGCCAAACAAATTTTTAAAAATCGTTAAAAAGTTTTTGTTATTCTTGAAGAAATTAAGATTAAAGAATTAATTAAAGCTATAAAAAAATTTAATTTAAATATTTTTAAATTATTATAATTTATTATAAAATTGTTAAATAAAGAGAAAGAAAAATTAATGTAAAAAAAAGTTATAAAAAATACGAAATTACAAAAATTACCAACCCTTAAAAATCCGAAGTCATTAGAAAACAACATAATAATACTAACAAATCAAGTGTACTTGGCGGTCAAGGGGTATAGTGCATCGCATCGCGTCGCGTGTGCATCTGTAGCCATTTCTCAAAGCAGCTAAGATATATCTTAATTCTTTCACCATACAAATTAACGATTATTAAAAAATTATAATAAAAATAATCATATTCTATTAATAAGAATAAGTATAATTATTTTTATTATAATTTTTTAATATTTGTTATTTTTATGGTGAAAGAATTTTTTTCTTCAAATAAACAACGGAATAGGCCTATTAATTGATTTAATCAGTTGTAGGAGTTCACTTATAAGTAAACCAAAAAGGAAAAAATATAAGCCTAAGTAATGTTTTAAGCGCGAGAAGATCAGTTAAGCTGTTATGCACTGTTAAGGCGGCGACGCAACGTCGTGTAACGTTCGTTCGGCCTACAGCGCGCATAGTACCGAACCGCTTGGTTTATAGCGCGCTGCAATAGTTTTTATTTTTTTTGACTATGTTGCACCACTCCAAAAATTCTGAAATTTTTATGGTATGTTTGGTGGTAAAAGATACATTTTATGGAATTTTTTTCATAATTGCACCTCGAAAATTTGCCATAGAAATGGCGGTTTGAAATTTTAAAAATTGCATAACTCTTTTAAAATTGATCGAAAAAAATTGAAAAAATTACTGAAAAACCCTTTTATTGTCAAGATACTATAAATAAAATTTCAACTTTCCACCTTTATAATATGGCGAGAAAAAAAATTTTAATCGAAAAACTTGTTTTTGCCTATATCTCCGAAAATAGGCGCAACTGGAGCCTGAAATTTTTGTCAAAATTTTTTTTCGATGTGGGCCACCTTTTGCCCTAGAAACCGTTCGAAAAGCTCTCGGGGGCATTTTCGACTATCTTATCCCATCATGCCCTTTCGAAGAAAGACCCCTCATTAGAATACGCAAAGTAGGATGTTTCAACTTACATTTTTCTTTTAAATTCAAACGTCGTAATTTTCAACATCATTCATTTTTATAAGAAAAAACTGTATCTAAAAAATTAGCTGAAATAAAGAAAATTTAGAGCTGCCGCGTAGGGGTTGCAAAATTAGCATTTCGATAATTATGTAAATTGCACATTAAAACGAAAAACTCGCGTAACCATAGAAAAATCAGTTCATCTAACGAAAAAAAAACCATTTTAAAAAAACATTAAATATCATTCGTAAATCTAACAAGTAAAACCAAATAAAATGACGAATATATTATTTTTAATATTCATTTATTAAATCTCAATACGTCACAATTTAATATTATTTATTGGACAGGAAACTTTCAACTTCAAAATGACAGCCATTAAAGCCTGGTGATTTATGCAAAATTATGAGCGAAAAATAGTTATTCTTTTAAAAGTATATTTGAACCATTCCGATGCGAAGTTACTTTTCTGCATTTTTGATTCGACTCGACATGGTGAATCATTCAAATTTTGAGAGTAAGTGAAAGAGGGAAAAATACCTCATAATTCCTGTTTATGATCTGGCATAGAAAAGATGAATCGAAGATATCATCATTCCAGAATTTCTTCTTCTTAAATAAATTTGGAGGTAAGTTACAGCAAAAATAGGCTTTTTGAGATGTTTATGAGTTATGAAATTTCTTGAAACTTCCACGTCTCCTCACCAGTTCTCCCCTAGAAAACTTAAAATTTCTAATTAAAAACCAAAATATGCTTTCTTGAATTTAGGTCAAAATGCATTCAAAATTGCAAATGGTCAAAATTTAAGGAAGGCTCAGGGAAATCTGGAAAGAGCCTCAAATGCGTCGAACTTGATAAATACGAATTCGTATGAATATTGAGGACAAGAGCTTTAACCTTTACCAAATTCACTTTCACAGGTGATGATGGAGGGGAGAAGGAGGTGTACATGGAAGGTTAAATTTAGATGTCATATATCTTTTTAGTGATGATACGTAATTATATGAATGCACGAAGCTCTGTAAAGTTTCCTGAAATTTTTAGTCATCTTCCATTTTGGTTTTATTTTGTCTTTGATTCGAGGTGTTATATAATGATACTCATTTAATCCCACTAAAAAGTGTGAGCTTTCTGCGGACATTTCATCAGTTGAAATAAAAGATTCAATAAATTTCATGAACCAATATTTACTTCCTCAAAATCCGTTTCCAGCAACTTCATATAAAACATAAGCAATTTACAAATTTTTAATTTATATTACTGATTCACAGTATTACAGGTACGCATTAAAACATAATGAAAGATTACTTAATAGTTTTTGAGGTCGCTTCAGCTCCCTTCAAATGATGAATGAACTTGACATTGGATAAAAAATCTCAAATATGAGCTATTTTTACGCATTCATACGCATGCTACGACTTGCGAAAAAATGATGTATATCTAATTCCAAAAAGTTGGATTCCTTATAATCATACATAATCCGAAATCTAAAGATATGTGTTTATCTTTTTCCGGGTCTCCATGAAAAATTGATCGTACCTTAATACCTTTGTTTTTTAATTGAAAACTTAGTCAACACATACAACAGTACTACTGTGCGTGGTGAAAAAGATAACATCACATTTATATCTATGTGCACATAGATAGTATATAAATATAGAGAAACTTTGTTGAGAAAATTCTTTTATCGAAAGAAGATATGGAGCTTAAATTATATACGAATATAGGCTCAGGAAACTATAAGGAACCGAAATTTATTTGATGAATTTTAGCGACATGTGGAGAAATTTGCTGTGTAGTCACGTCTTTTTTTATCGTTTCACTGTGAGCGATGAAAGTCAATGGATGTATGGAGTTTACAAGCGCACGAATGTGACGAGAAAAATTCTCTACTGAAAAGTGTTTTTTCTTCTACAAAAATAGGAAACCGTTGCTCAACTTTATTTATGCTATAGTGTTACTTTATTGTGTATAGGCTGTAGAACGAGCGAGGAATTCGATAGAAGAAAAATGATTACGTTTGGAGTTAGTCGATAAAATAAGTTTTTATTTGTTTCGTGAAAGTGATTTAAAATTTTGATCATTTCAATATTATTACAGTCGCGTAATATTGTTTTGCCTGCACACGTAGCTGATTCTCAAATAACTGATTTTTCAGAAATCAATTAGCTTAGGAATTCATTTTGGTGTCAATATATTAATGTGAGTAGAATATTGCTATAATTAGCGAAATAACACAAAATTAATTGAAAAAAAAAAGTAAGCACGCATGCCGCATCACTGGGGTTGAGTTTTTAACTGGGCGTGTTCAAGATTGGAAATAACGTTGCTAATCAAATTATAACTACTTGAAGCTTCTCAAATGACCTTCAATTTTTCTGATCCGCCATTTTGAAACCATTTTGCCCAAAATTCAAGAGGTCATATTCTGCTGATCAACTAACCCCACATACAAAGTTTGACTTTTCTAGATTGATTTAGTGATGAGATATGAAGGGCGGGTTTTGGGGCTTGTTCTAGATACAATTCGAAACAGTCCTCACAATGTACTCACAGAAATGAAAATAATTTCCAAAGCCCTTTTTGTCGGACCTAATGTGACATGAGAAATTGGGGGTCCCCAATAAAAATCAAAAACTTACTTTTTTCGATCACGGTGCACAACCGTTTTACTAAATTATCATTCTGGAAAATGCCCCCGACCCAATAAGTTGTGCACCGTAGTGTTTCGTTCAAGTGTCACAGATAGAGAACCTATTTCTGGTTCTATCTATCTTAAACTGGATCTACGTCCAACGCACAAAGGCGTGAGCGCATCAGTCTCCGTTCGTAGTTAAGAGAGACATAAGCTGTGACTTTGACATATCGAAAGGAAAACGTGTTTAATTATTTATATTCTGAATTTTTTATATTTCGTCAAACGCGATTTATTTTTATTTTTGCGTCGTGTCAAGAAAATCGTCGACGAAGAATTATATCGACACAAGCGTCGATCCCAATCAGAAGCTACGTACGCTTCATCATTTTATTTGTAGCGTAGATTGTCGCCTTATTTCTTTGTTTTTTTTTTTTAATTAAAATAAATTAACGTTTGTGAACGACAATTGTCGTCTTTGTGTTTTTTTCTTTAACTAAGTAGGAACCTAGCGCCATAGTGGCGTTCGAGTAGGTTCCTACTCACTTGCCCTTGGTGTGCTTTTAAAGCCACCAAAGTACCCTCAGCCTCAACTCTGCGTGGTGAGGCGACTAGTTATGTGGTCTTACACCACATTAAAATCTCAAAACAGTACACCTTTGATAAAGTTGGTTTACTAGATCGAAAGTAGTAGTGGTCGTTACACATTCGAGCTTAAATACAATATAGCTCATAAGATGGTGACGGTTATGGTGAGTATCGTCCGAATCTTGATTAAATCACATGAGTTCATATTAATTATATGTTTATTAATTTGAGGCTCTTCAAGCTCCACTCAAATTTCGGTAATCCCCCATCTTGCTATTATTTTAACTCAAATTCACGAGATATTCTGGTCACCAACTAACCCCACACACAAAATTTGACTTTTCTAGGTTGATTTGGTGAAGAGATATGTAAGATTCAAAAAATTTCATGTCTCAAAAATTCCGCAAAAAGTAATTTTTTGCTCTATCTTCCTCCAAATTCACTTAGGAAGCTGAAAGTTGGATATGTTGGTGTTCGTAACTCACTCTTTCATATGACATCAAAAACGAAGAATTTAAGACACTATCCTTTTCTCCAGCCGTCTTCGAAATTCAAGTAATTCGTCATTTTGAGGTGTATCGAAAAAACCAAAAGGTATTTTTTTCTGCATTTTCAAGATGAGTCTCTCACCAAGTTTTGAGCGAATTTCAAGAATATCCGCCAGCGCAACGCACGGCTTAAAAAAATATTTATACCAAAAAGTTAGCCATGTGTCAGATGATTACAAATGGTCTGAAACGCAAAAATTCGAAGAACGCATCCTCCCTCGTTCTCTCTTTATCAAATAAGGTAGGCTGTAATAGCTTAGTGTTCAAGTTAAAAACTCAGCTAAAAATAATAAAAAAATTTTTCATCAATGAAAACATTTAAATAAGTAGGTAAACTAAGTATGCTACGTGAAAATCCAAGTTCCAAAAATTTTTGTCATCTACTTCAAATATGAGTATTTCAATATTTTTCCTTCGATTTTTTTTTCGTGATTTTCCCATCTCATCGACCTTCAAATTAAACTCGAACATTAAACTAGAATAAATCATAAATAAATAAGATAATTCTATACTTATTAAAAATTTTATGAGCACCTTTCTCATTAATTACGCGATCTGAACTTCCATATTCCGCAAAGATAAAGTGATGCATAATGCAACAGAAATAAATAATAACATAGGTAAGTAATACTCGTTGCGCGAACAAGAAGGTAAAGAGGTACGTGCGGTGAACTCAACGTTTGGAAAAAGCATTTTCAAAGTAGTTTCGTATTAACATGACAAAGTTTCCGCTTATTGAAAATATACGAAATACAAGTAGGTACGTCGTTCGTTCGAAGACGTTCATTATACGAAACACGATTTAGCATCGTACTACAGATAAGGGAAAGCAATCAACGAATTATTAGTAGCGCATTGGAGATTGCGACAGCGTATTCGTCGTTCGAGCGAGAATTGGGGTTTTACGGTGAAAAAATAAACACAACGATCGAAAGATGTTTGATTCTACGACGGTAATACTTTCGTTCGTGTATCTTAGCTTTATTGCTTAACTTTGAACTATATGTGTACATTTATAATACGCTCGGCGTTGTATTATTCCGAATATTTTCGGTGGTTGAATTTTGGCGTGACAAAGCTTCGGAAAATTTCTAGAACGAAAACTCGCCACACTAAAACCGTTTCATCCTCTTATTAATTTTAACGCGAACCCCAGGAAATTATATTGGTACAAATGATAGTTGTTGATGTTAAGGTGGTTGGAATTCGGCTCTAAGATCCTATTAAAGAGGGACCGGCGCGCGTTAAGAAGATTATATGTAACGACTCGTTTTATAATTTATGGCCTTAAATACTACACTTAACCTCGGCGAGTTGCGTTTGATCAATACACACAAATAACCATTTAATTATCCCCAGCGTTTGGTATCTCGATTGTATGCTTCAGAATGTGGTATAGAGTGTCCTATACCAGTACGCTACACTCTATTCAAGAATAGATTTGCAGACTGAAATTTTAATCGATGGAAAAATTGATAGGGAAAATCTCGAGGCATTTCTTATCATTAAATTGACGCTAATTTTTATAGCTGCGTTTAAATTAAAATCAGAGTTCGCCAGTATATAGGGTACGGATGCAGATTCTTTCTCTCCTAAAAATCCGGTACAGCTTAAAGAGATTTTCAGCAAGTACTCTCCTTTTTTCTTTTATCTACGATGAACATCATACACACAACGAACGTTGCCTCTATAAAACACAGGCAAGTTTATTATAAGAGTAAAAAGGGTATTTCCTAATTTCCGCTTTTTATACGCGGTTTATCGCGATCAAGGGTACATAATTATGTTGCGCTTTCATTACAACTCGGTCGGGTAAAATATCAAAGAGAAGCCATTTAACGGAAAAATACACCCTTTCCGTATCTTTAGATTACTCTTTTCAACGAAAACTCACTCGTTTGTCAAGTCTCCATACATACGATACAAAGATGCGAAAAAAATCAAGATCGCGTCCATTCCGGTACCGCCAACTCACTCGATCGCCTTAATAGGCTCGTAAAATATCCCCGAACCGTTAACGCCAAGTATTACTTCTACTTGGTAAAAAAAACCGAGCTCGCAAATCCATTCATCGACGACCACACATACGGTAATTGTTTCCATTGCCAATGAAAACTGCGAAACTCGAAAGAATAAATAAACACCCGAACAATACGGCGAACGCTTTTTGCCGCCTTTGCCAAAGGTTATCTGCTACACAGTAACAAGTTTAAAATACATTCAACCCGCAATATTTCAATAAAATGAACGCATTTAGAATGAAGAATTAATACCGCTGGAGCAGCCGCCGTCGTAATTGCTCTAAAGTTAATTTATCCGGACATGGCCGGCAAGTTTTGGCGAGCAAAAAACATCGATCCTTTTAACCAGATAAAAACTTTTAGCCTCGTTCGCGCTCCGAACAACATTCATCTTGAGCTTTTAGTTTTTCTTCGCCCTCGTCTCATCCGCTCGCCGTATTCGGTCGCCGTGTAAAACGAATTTCGATGTTTTTGTTACGACTTAAACGCTTTTTGGTACATCCAACCAGCAACCCTGCTAAATCCGACACCCTTGTTTCCTCCGTCGGGCGACTGAGTGGGTTAGATGACTTATAAATTTATAATGAGCGTGTGAAAAAAAAAAGAAAAAAAAAATATATAACGAATATAAAAAAAAAATAAAGAAATGCTCAATAAAGAAAAATTTCAATAATGAAAATTAACCAAAAAGTCTGAAAATGAAAAAAAATGTAGAGCGATAAAAAAAATCAAAAATGAAAAATTGTTCAAAAAGGAAAAAAATATGAAAATAAAAAACTGCGTAAAAAAGAAAAAAAAATGAAAAATTATTCAAAAATGAAAAAATCTAAAATTTATAAAAATTTCAAAAACAAAAAATTTTTAAAAATTTTTCAAAAAATAAAATAAATATAGAAATAATAGGAAAAATGCCCAATAAAGAAAAATATCAACAATGAAAAATTGACCATGAAATCTGAAAATGAAAAAAGTGCAGAGCTATAAAAAAAACATTTGTCCAGAAAAAAAGTTGCTCAAAAATAAAAAAAGTCTAAAATTAGAAAAAATTCTCAACACAAAAAATGTTTAAAAATTATATTTTTTCAAAATCCAAAAAAAAAAATGAATAAAAATAAAAATTATGTTTGGAAAATTCAATAAATATTTAAAAAAATTTTTACTGATAATGTTTACAGGTAGTCCCCTAGATTTTCATCAAAAATTAGGTATTAACTTCAATAATCTTAAAAAAGAAAAAATGACTATCGCCACTTGTATCCGTCTTTCCATTCAAAAACTTGAATTGAATAATAAATTTGAAAACTGTGAGCAGCTATGAAGCGTCACGAGTGCTGAGTTTTAACGAAAGACATTCAAACTATCAGTTAATGCTGTTAACCCTTTTACAGTTCACATGCACACCAATACCAAAACTGGAAATTCCAACCTAGTCCCTCCAAAACTTTTCAAGTTATTGAACTTGGAATATGTAACGTAACACTAGAATGGTTAAAATCGGTGATAGAGATGTTGTCACACCCAAAAGTGAAGTCAGATATCTATGCTTTACAAACAACATTAAAGATGTTACAATTACGTTCATGTACTATATGTCTAGGAACTTATAAAATATCCTTCAATTGTAAAAAAGTAAAATAAATAGGAAAAAAATCGCATAAAAAAAGTTTGTAATTTTTCCTCCCCCGCCCCTCCTCCAAAAGTCGTTCGATACGTGATTAAATATGTAATACTCTTCGCCCATGGTAATTACAAGAGCTAAAACTCATTAAATTCGAGCTATTCGGATCCCCTCCAATACAACTCAGATTTTGATTCATACGCCATTATGGATCAATTACGACTTGAACTTGAATGAGATATCATAACTGCAGTGCTGAACTAACCTTATGAACAAGTTTGAGCTTTATAAGTACATTTGGCCTGGTAACAAGAAGGATGATTCGAGAAATTTCTTAATATGATTTTATCACAAAAACTGTTTCCCTTCCAACTAACCTCCAAATTCACTAAGAAAGCTGATACTTAAATACATCAGTAATTTGAGCTCAAGCTGTTACGTGATATCACAATTTCAAATTTTCGAACTTTCATTTACCTTCGCCACATTTTGAAGGCTATAGGTCTTTCTTCAACTTTTTCAGTTTCTAATATCAAAATGAACGAAAACAAATACAAAATACTCCATGAAGAGAAATGCAGAGAATTGCAAGAAAAGAAGAATCTAATGTGTTGCTAGAAAACGAGAATAAGTTGGGTCAACCCCAAGTACCTCGAACATCACCGATAAAGTTAGATTTAAGGCATAGCATACTTCATCTTACTGCCTGCAATAATCATACACATGGCTGGGGGGGGGAAGGAGGGGAAGGGGTCAGATTGTTTGCCGCATCGAGTTCCTGAGAGAGATCGGAAATCTCAATTTGAGATTTGAAAAATTTTCACAACTTTCATTTGAAATTTTTTTTTTAATAAATTTTTTCGAAATTTTTGTTAAATTAAAAAGAAATTTAATCAATTATCTTTATGCTTTTCTTTTTTTTCATACATACATAATTTGATAATAACAGGTTCCAAAATGTAAGGAAAGAAAAAACGAAGAGAAAAAAACTCTGCGTACACGTTTATTCAGTATATTAAAATGCCAAATTGAGCTTAAATTTATTTGAAGTAATTCATTAAGTAGAAAAAATTTTCCACAGATATTTTCGATCATTATCTCGATTCCAAACCATGTCGCCCCGAGCATCTGGTCATAATGAAAAAATATAGTTACCTCATTGGATAATTTCTCTACTTTCTCGTCCTTCAACTTTTCCTCATTTTTCGCCTTTTAATTAAAAGATCTTTTTTTCCTTTTTTCGTATTCGTTCACCGTCGTTGATTCCATCCCACCTTGTTTTAATTATCGTCATTTTGGCGACGTTAATTTTTCCAACAGCGGCAACTTTACGATACTAGCGAAGTTTGCCTGAGAGCTGGAAAAAATTTTCGCTCTCGTTCGCCAATTTCAAAAATGAAACGTTTAGTTTTCCGAGTTTCGCGCAAGTTTGAAATTTTTATTCGAAATATTATTATCAGGGGTATCTTCTCTTTCGAAAATGAAATGAATATTACAACGGTAAAACTTTTATTTCATAGAGAAACGTCTAACGGTAAGTGCAAAAAATCATCTACCTAGCACTACGGTAGTGTGTAGTAAGAGGAGAGATTTGGCGAAGGGTACTTTTACACATATAATATTCTTTAGTTCGTAGTCAGTAAAGTCACGTAGTTTTTGAAGTTGATAAATTAAAAAATTAAATAAGGCGCATTAAAATATATATCGAATACGATGAAAATTTCTTCTACAACTACAGAATTTTTCACCTGAATTTATTTATCAAAATTATTATTTAGGTTTCTTTTTTCGATTAATCAACTTGAATGAATATTACTAAAACATTTTCTTACAAATAATAAAATTTTCATTTTTATCATTATTTTAAATACTGTATTCGAAAAAAATATCTCATTCAGTTTTACGAACGAATTAAGCTAAACAAATAGCGCGATAAATCATTATAAATTTTATGTAAACAATCAAATACCCCTATTCCGTTGGTAATCCTTTCACGGAAAACGTGTCATTTTCCGAAACGTTAATAACGATAAAGGTCGACCGAGAGTTCCGAATTTCGGCCTATATTCGCGTTTACTCAAGTAATAAAAACCGAATGAACACCCACGAGTTGGATAAAATATAGGTACGAATGGCGTGAATTTTCGCGACTTTATTTAACCGTCGCCATATCCCAGATTGCAGATTTATTCGCGTATTATCGCGTTCGAAATTATTACTCCCTTTCCGTCTCTCATAATTTTAAAATAAACGAATCAAATCATATTAAAAAAAGGTTATATTCGCACTAGATATATGATAAGTAGAGATGAGTTCGACGGTTTTACCTCAAAAAGTATCAAAATTCCAAAATCTAAATTACGAGAGAAAATATTCAAAAATGCTTATTCAGGGAAAATTCTCTTAATTTTCAACTTCCATTATTTTTGTCCAACGTTCTCGTTATCCTATCATTATGGTTATCTATTTTCACCTGCCTTTAGACTTATGCTTGTAACGGGTGCGTAAGCGCACCGTTACGTTACGTCGAACGGCAACGAGACGAGTCGGAGATATCAGTGACATAGTTTGGAACTCACTGATTAAGTGCGTCACGACGCGCTTATAACCTACACGAACGTAGCTGTTCCACACAGGCAACACACAGGGAACACAGAGAACACAAAACCACTCGCCTTTCGTTAGCGAATCTCGCACGATAGACGATTTAAATTTTTGTAGATCGCTGCCTTTGGCGCGACCTCACTGAAAACGCAACATAAAACCACTCGCCTTTCGTTAATATTAAACGATAAGCGAATACAAATTTTTGCTGATTGCTGCCTTCGGCGTGATCTTACTACTAAACTGAAAATAAATATACTTATAAAAGCTCGCAGCCTCTGGCGCGAACTTTATACCTACTCAATAAAAATAAAATATCTTTAATTTCGTTTTTTTTTTGGGGCTTTTTTTTTGCTGCCTGGTGCGCAAAATTATCTTACACTAATTTGAAACAACAACTCAGCGCAACTACTTCACCAAACTCTACTGAAAGGTCGGCAATTCTTGACTGTAAATTGCACACCTTGCACTTAAGTGCTAAAGGATCATTTTTGCGGGCAGACCACCACTTTGTGGAGGTCCACCTAATACTATAACCCACACACTTAACGCGCTACTGTCAAATTTATATCTATAATTAATTTTTAAGCGTTTTTATTATTGTAAATATTTGAAGAAACATATAATAAAAGTAATTCGTCCCACGAATTTACTGTCTTTTCATTCTACTACGAATCACTCGTCGCATGCTTCAAAAAAATGGCTTAACACACATCTGCGGTTATTATTTATTGCAGACCGAGTCTTACATGAACTACACTTTAAATGGTAATCTTTCACACAGATGACTGAAAAAGCAAACCAAAAATGTATTTGACCCATTAACAAAAAAGTCGAACAACTTGAAATTATGCGAGGTATCATCCAATATTTATAAATAACTTTTCTGATGAGTCTTTGCAGTAAATGTGCATAGAGGTCGTAGCCCACTCATATCCAAAAACCTTTTTTTTAATAGACTCTGTATGAGCTTTAAGGTCTCTATAGAAGTAACCGCAAAGACCAACATCCCTCTGCTCAGCAAAACGTATATGAACCCATTCTTGCTTGAAATGTAGAATATAAGGGCATCGCTGTCCATAACGTGACTGATTCTGCTACTATAGAAGCATCAAATATTTTTCCTTACCTTCCATAGTGAGTCAAATAGTGATTCTAAACTCTACTCCATTCATTACTACATTTTCTTTTGGTGCATGTCCCTTAGACAACTTTCATCGATTAATAAAAATTTCCTAAAATATTATTACAATAAACTGAAACAAATCCATTCCTTTGGGTTTTTTTCACGCCACTCAAACCCATCCCGGTGGCATCCGCTCAACGTATGCTGTAAGGGATACAATGGTGATCAATAGAAAATTAATAAAATATCGGATTAAAGCAATATTTTTCAAAGCTATCTGCGAAACTGACGAAAAATAAGATTCAATCTGAACTAGCGATATCGAAAAAATTGAAATCAAAAGAAAAAATTATTTACAATTTCACATGTGTGCAAGAAAATAATATATTGGAAGACGATGTAAAAAATTACAAACCGAAATATTAAAAATTCCGAATACACTTCAAAAGAATGGTAGAATCTGTGTTACCTTTATATTTATTATTTCGCGTTATTCTTTTTTTTTTCACTCTTTCTTCAAAGACATCGGAGCACCGTTTGATACGAAGAATTTATCATTTTTACGAAGAAGCGAGAATTTCCGACTTAACGTAATTTCGAGTCAACGTTACGATTTGACATATCACGTTCGCGACTCGGCGAAATGTTCAGACACTTGACGTACACGTTGAAGTTTTAATCTTACATATAAAAATAAGGTTACGTATTTCGGTACGATTCAGTGGAAACAAATAGAATTTAAGATTGAAACCAATTCCAAAAAGTAATACCATGAAAATTGGAAACACAAACGGAGAGACTTCGGTATATACTTTTTTCAACATGGCCAAATAAAAAGGAATTCCGTTCGTAAAAAAATTTCACCATTTTAAACTACTCCACGCAACTTTCACCATATCCTTCCACTGTCTTAAATAATTTCGTAGTTGTTTAAGATTGCATACGCATTAGTTATATTCGGGCGCGTGTCGCGTCGCGTAAAAAATCAATTTATTCTCGATTCTTAAACAAGACGCGCAATCCAATTCGAATGGTAATAATTTATGAAAAAATCGCGCGTAAAAGCGAGAAACGTTCTTTTAAAAATCCGAACATTATTGTTTATTTCGAAAACTACACGCTACTTCGAGTGATTTAACGCGGCCATGTCGTGAATATTTTAAACTTCGTAGATCGCATCGCAAATTGCACAATTCGAGTACGCTTTACTCCTAATATTATTTGACAGGCGAGAAGAAAATACGCTCCGTACATTCGTCCGCGTTTACGTTTTACATTCGTCGTTCAGGCGCTTCGGTCCGCGTTCCGATGAAATATTCATTCGTCGAAACAATTTTCGGAGTATTCGAACCTTCGATACGATACCGTCCATGGTTCCATTATACGATCCAACTTCGACTTTTAATTATTACACGCGGGTTGACCTCAAAAATTCATGGGTAGTTCTTCGAAACTTTAGTTTGTGCTTCTGGTTCAGAGTAATCGTTCTGTTTCAGTTCTGGTTTCGAATTTATTTTTGTTATGATTCTAGTTTTTAAATCACTTTGATTTATTAAAGGTTCTGGTTTCAGGTCTAGTTTTGTAGTCGTAATATAGGTTGCACAGTCCCTCCGACCCAATCCATTAAAACTATTCTTTGCCCAATAAAATTAAAAAGGAACTAAAAAATAGCTCGCTGAAAGGACATTTACACGGTGCAACAGTGCTTAGAACTAAAATATGGCCCATAAGGCACCGTAAATTTTTTTGATTCAACTCACGTACGTAATCCAATAATTATTCGAACACTTTCACACGAGTAACATAGGTCTTATTGGCGACTTAAGAGGGAATAATGACTTTTTATATGGGAATAATGATCTGCATAGGGAATAATGAGATTACTATGAGTAACAACCACGTATACAGTACGCGAGAAGATGTTTATTGGTTTACTGAACCTGTTGGTATATTCTTTCGTATTCTTAAATTTATTCAATTTTTTCAAGAGTTTTCGCGTAACTCTGCGATGAGTTGAATAAAACAGTATACGCGACTCGGGAATGATGTACTAGTTATAATCTGGCACATTATTCCCTAGTTGCGTAATATACTAATATTTCTGTAAAAAATTTTCATTCTGTATTTTATTTCATTCATTTATATGTGTACGTCCAAGCATAAAGAGACTATCTTGTCGGTACGGAGTTAAGACCAGTTCCAGAAACTAGAAAAAATTCCCTTTCAAAAGAGCCATAGCGGAAGTTCCTAGATGCAGAATTCGCTTCTCCAGCGAATTTTGAAAAAACCTAGTTTTGAGAAAAACGCGTTTAAAGTTTGACGAACATAAAAAGTGAAAAAACCAACTGAAAAATCAAAACTGAGACCTTTGACCACTTTTATACTGTGACTAGGATCAAATGGAACCTCTCCAGTGTATTATCCAAAAAGTTCCAGTTTCTCCAGCACGAGAACTCGTTACCGACAAGATGATCCCTTCTTGAAACGTTTTGATTTTGAGTTGTTTTTCAAACACAAAAATTATTTATTTCAAAATAAACTTTTATTTCTTCATACAAATGTAAGAAAAATGCAACAATATCTAGATACTAATTCAAAATTCTGTTTCTTTCCACAAGGTACGAACTAATTTTTTGTTCGTTGCGAACATGCGTTGCGCCCCGAACGCGCCTGGTACGAAAAAATTGAAAATTTCTTAATGGAATTTTCAACGTAAAAGTAAGCTTTGTAGCAATTTTTTTTTTGGTTTTGTTAAAAAAAATCAAGGAAGTTCATATTATTATCAGCTACAATAGGTTACTTTTTCGTTGAAAATTCAACTAAAAAATGTTATTCAACAAGTAAAAATTCCAACGAGATAATCATAATCACTTCGCAGTCACGCATGTTGTACCGGCCGCTGATAACAAGGATGGAAAGGAAGGCACCACGAAATTGTCTAGGGCCAGGTTGAAACTTCAATTATCCCACGTAGTCAGTAACATCATTTCTAGTCGTTAGGAGCAGTGATTACCACATTTTTAATTCATTTTCGATGAAAAAAAATGAAAAAATTTTCAACCGACAACATGGTTCCTTTCTCCCATTTCATTCAAATCGATTTTTTGGGGGAGGATGAGCTAGGGAGGTGAGGTAAAGGGGAAATGACAGAGCAGGTTGCCTCCACAATAATCGCTAAAAATCCCAATTTCGGTAATTTTGACCCGAACTTTGAAAAAGGGCTGTATCTCGAAAAGTAAAACCGACAAGATGTCACATTATACTTGGATGTACACATATTATTCATTTATTTTATTCATTTTTCCCTATCAACAAGCATTTTTTTGTTTTTATTTTTTCTCACATGACCATGTAAACTGATCTGCTTTCTGATTAGTCGTACGTCACGCGGATAAAAACCAATCAGCAAGTCGAAAAGCAGTAAATTACCTCGAATTACTCGTAAAATAAAAACATGAATCAGCTGATTCAAATCACAAACGAATTTCAATCGTTCATTGAAAACTGAACGATATACTTAGGAAGATAGAAGTAAAGTTCCCTACATTTCATCACATTTTAGCCTTATGATTGGTCATCATTCTCGTGAAGTATGACCAATCAGAAAGAGGACCAGTTACTTTATATTCTCAATCACAAGTTCTGCAATAATAAATTAGCTTATTATTTCTATTAATAAAACTATTTTGAAAAACTCAATAAGAAGGTATTATCAATTTATCATCAAATAAATTTTCAATTATCAGTTAAAAATAGGTAGGAAGAGGTACCTATCTATGACCTTTTTGGAAGTCGCTATTGGCGACTGGGTTCTATTTGAATCTGCAGTTTTAAAAAGTTTCAAAAAGATTCTGTACATTGGCCAGATTAAACGAACTAAACAAGGCAAACTATAGGCCGAATTCCTCAAGCATCACAACATTCATTTACACGTACCCTGAAGTGAAGGGTTGCATTTTTTTTCCTTTCATCAAATCGTACAAAAATTCGACCTCTCCCTCCACCACTCATTTACATGATGGTCTGTTTCGTTTCCCAATCCATGCGTCATCGTCGACTCGCCAATGCTAATAATTACATATTTCACGTTATTATTTGTCATTATGTTTATTTTCAAACTAATTAATAACTTTCTATTCATATTTCAACTTTCTTTCGCCTTTGAAACCGATTATATCTTGAAAAATTATTTTTGACTCATCATTTGTAGCTTGACACTTAGCGATGCAAGATATGCCAACTTGGTCTCAACTTAAAGCTAAAGAATGGGTGTATCGATTCCGCTATCGCGTAGTGTTGTAAGCATAAGAGAACGCGAGTTACAGCTTAAAAAAAAGTTTCCGAATAGCCCCACGCGACGGTATATCAATTTTCCACTCCATTTTGAAGAGTATTTATGGAGTTGGAAAGGTACAAAAGTACATGAACTTTATATGATGTACGATTAGGGTTGACACACCAACTTTATAGGATTTCATAAGGATGCTGCCATACCAAATTTAGGTTCAGAGAAAATTATTTGGATTTCAAAACTCTTATTGATTGGCATGGGCTACGAATTTTCCTTGACAAAGAAGAAGAAGATGAAAAGGAATAAAATGATTACTATTTCCTAATTTTAATTTCAACGGCCACGTACTCGAGAAAAATGCCGAATAACCTCGCTCCCATCACATACGAACGAAACATCGAAAGAAAATCGTTCACGCATCAATAATAGGGATATTTTAGCACCAACGACCAAGTCATTTTTCACTTTCGTCTCGAAGCGTAGATACACGCCAACGCCTGGTGAAGTTCACCGACTCGGCTAAAAGAAAAAGCGAATTAACACCGTTCAATAAAAATTATTGGCGAGGCTAGGAGCGCACACGTATATGTGAGATAGTAAGAGTACCGAGCCGAAGTAGTTGGACTCTTGTTAATGGGATACAGGATGTACTCCATTATGGTTTACAGTTACACCTGGTTTGGTCCGGCTTTCGAGCTCATCATTCACTGTCATAGCGGAGGGTTTTTTTCCGCGTCGGCCGCTGGCTCGCTTTAAAGTATCTCACTAACGGCGTTTCTGACCTCCATTTTATGTACATCAGATAAATTCGGTTATAAAGTTGGCGCGGCAAAAACTTAATCGTCTAATACGCATACCTTTTCCTATAGGTTTTTGGTTATTTTACGAGAGTTGAGCGAATCGATTTATGAAAATTGGCCATTCGGGGATGTAATAATTTTACCTTGGCGCTCGTTCTCTTATTCCCGTACACATTATGATCTCGTCGCTGTAATGTATCGCGCAGAAGCATACGTGGAATTCTTAGGCATTTCGGTGATCGATGGGGTAAAAAAAAATCGACTTTAATTAATTTTCTTATAAGTTACGTATCGCTTCGAAAGGATGAAAAAATGCCCGGTCCGAAATTTTCGGAAACGTTCCATTAAAGTTTTTAAAGTAAAAGCGACGAAACCCAATTTCAGGGGAGGATCTGTGGCAGCATTCCAAGACGATAAACTATCGCGTGTGCGGGTTGCCGGCTGTGCGAGAAATTTATTCGAAAACTAGGCCTAACATGGAATACACATGTTTGTACCTCGTCACTTCATTGCCTAGATGATTAAATGCGCTCGATTTTCATTTTAACCGAAATATTCGTTATGATAAATCGTGACACGAATTATCAACGCGATTTGCTTTCATTCTAGATCAGCTCGGTCAAATATGGTATTGAAATTCTTGTACTCGACTACATATCATAGCCTTCATGCTTCGATACTTCCCTACAAAGATTTTTGCGACTAGCTATATGACCAACTCACCTCAAAAAGTAATGCAATTGGAAAAAAATAGAGGATTAAGAAATAAACTCTACTCCTTCAGTCGTTAGAGTGTATTGGACGAAGCTTTTCAACACGAAGTATTTTTCGTCAGGAGTTTCGTTCGATATACGTTTACAAGTGGAGTGGTGAGGTTTATACTTCAACCATCACCACACTTCTCGATCAGAGGTTCTTATTTCTATTCAGAAGACTGTGGCATACAGGGGAGTGTATTTGTTGGGACATATTTATTCATCAAAAATACTTTCTTCTGATTTCTAAAATTATCTTTTACCTACACTATCGTGGAATTTATTACCTTCTTCAGTTACTGTATTATGTAAAAATTCACCTTCAACGTCTTGGTATATTTGAAATTTCGATTTTTTCTTAATTTTCTCAAATAGAAATCGTTTTTCCTTTACCTAGTCACGTTTCCACCAAGACACTGTATCACGGCCAGTATACTAGCCTAATCACTTCGACAAGGCCACGGACGGCAGATAAAACGTCATTTAAAATTTTTGCTTATCTGCAAAATTGAAGGATCCAAAGTGTGTTAGCTCCATATTCCGTAGACTTCAAGAAACGCCCGAAAGTTCTTGTGGAAGTTAGTAGAACTAAACCTTCATTTATTATTTTGTTTTGTATCTTTTAAATTTTTGATTTACATTTCAAAATAGAAATTGTACTAATTAATGGGAAGAAGAGTGTTTATAAAGATGGACGAGTGTTGGTCAAAGATTCTTTCAAGTGAGTACTGCTGGCATGTTGTTTTCCAATTTTGAAGTATGTTAACCTTTTGTTATGTGTGGCTGATGGCCACCATATTGCAAATCATGTAATTCTAAGTTACTTGTAGAGGTTTGACTTTTGAATTATAATAAACTGCTCTCTCATGCTTCAATGTTCGGTTCTAGATGAATATTTCTTGGCAGTTAAAGCTGATGATGGCAGTACTATTTCAACACTAGAGGCAATTGTATTTAATCCTCCAAATAGTGACATTCAGAGTCAGAATGACTTATTTATTCCATCATCAGCAGTAGCAGAAAGTGAAAATCTAAATGAAAATCCAGATCATAACACTGGTATAATAATTTATTTTTATTTATCAATGTTTTTGACTCCTACTTCAAGTATTTTCAAAAGCACAGAGGTGGAAATATATCTCTCAGGCACTGAAAGACAAGGCAGGGCACAATTTTACAGATATTCAGTGCTGAAATAGGTACAGCACTATAATGACAGGATAGAAAAGATATTTTTTTTTTTTTGATTGGAAAAAATAATCGACAATATCACATTTATCTCACAGTACGAACATAAGTAAAGACGACGTGTCAGATATGCTAAATATACAATATACATACATACATTAATTACACATGAGCTCTGATGATTTTTTACTCATAAATTTGTTCATCAAGTCGGATTTAAAATAGATGCAATGTATCAAATAAATAAAAAATTTCAAAAGATCTTGGTCGAGGTTCTAAAACAATATTTCAATTCATATTCGCACGATCACGCAACTGTTCTTCGATTGCTTAATGGTCGTTCGCACATCAGTTCAATCTATTCTGTTCACGTTAAGAAGAGTGTGCCTTCACGTAGCAACAAAATATTAATGGGTAAAAATAACAGTCGATACATTTTTTACACTGATAGCAAACTTAAAGTATAGAGGGAATGACTACCAAGAATTTCAGCAGGCACGCTCAAACTTAACTATGGCTCAAAAATGGAAATTTTACAGAGTAGTATAAGATTTTCAGAAGTTTGGAGAACGTTAGAAGTTTTACATCTTTCAATACTACAACGAAGTATAAATGATCCAGGCTATTCTAAATATTTATTAGAATTAGGTGAGGGGAAAATTTGTGAAACTTCATGTGGTGATAGTAATGTTATAATACTTCAGTTTCCTAATTTAAAAGTAAACTGCTCAATTGATGAAATAATCACCTTTATTTATCCCGATGATATTCTTCATAACTTTAGTGCCATGTCAAAAAGATGTATTTTATCGCCAACGAATAAAAACTTAAAAAAAATTAATCAGATAGTTCTCGAAAATAAAATTTCTGGCGAACAAATTCATTTATATAGTGTTGATACCATTATAATTGAAGAGAAAGGCAAAGAAAAAGAAGTTAGTGCCGATTCGATATATTTATGCACAGACATACTCAACAAATAAGTGATTATGGAGTACCAGATCATCGCAGAAACTTGTCTGAAATCTTGGGGATTCGAAATCCGCGGATAAGATTTAGATTTTCCTAAGGTATTAAGTATGGTTGAAATCAAATTCTTCGGCCTCATTAAATAATAATGGCCATTATCGACATTTTATGGTATCAGAATACAGGGGTATCCGGCGTTTGGTCTCAAAATAAAATAAAAAAAAATAAATAAATAAATAAATAAATAGAAAAAATAAAAATCTGGGTTAAGTAGGAAACCAGACCTACAATAAATAGGTTAAGTGCGCAACCAATCCTATGAAGATGTTGACCAAATGGCTTAACGGCGGTTTTTCGTTTAATAATTTTAAATTTGAAAAAATTTTAACATTTTTTCAATTTTGTTTATTTATTTGACAGGTGAAGAAGAGAAGGAAATTCCAAGTGGATCGAAAACTTTCAAATATTGTATAGATTTGACAGAAGATCCAAATGTCTCGAACGGCACATATTTTGAAGAACCACCAAAAAGTGAGTAGCTTTTTTCACATTTTTCTAAAAATTATTTTATAAAGTAATAATTTTTGTTCTTTAATTTTTTGTAGAGAAACGATAAAGCCAAAAAAGGCTATAAATGATAAATTGGCCAAAATGTGATCTGCACTAATGTTGCTATTATCATTACTTTTTTTGTAGGACTTAATAAGTATTATATTAATATATTGTAATGATGTTTTTTTGATATTGAGTGGTTTTTGTTTCCTTATATTTTTTAATGTAACATTTCGATCTCCGATGTTGAATTTTTCTTTAATAAACAAGTGTAAAAAGTTCGACTAAATATTCCAAATTATTTTAAGGCCATGTATGCCATTTTTTGTGTTTAATCAAGAAGACCTGAGTAGAGGAAGACTGCATAAGTACTAAGTTGAGTTTTCATATAAATCAATAATTTCCTACAGCGCTTATCAATTTATTGTCGTGGCTAAATAGCCAAAATTCGAAGGACCAGGAATTATTCATTAAAAAGTCCTTAAGCCTATTCGTACATAATAGCTTTTATAGTTATTACGGGATGAACCATTCCAACAGGTTCTCTTCCCAAAATTAATTAATCAGGCTTTGCGGCCGAATTTGTTTATAATTATTTTGTTATAAGACGCTGCCCCAATGCTACTTTTGGCAAGCCCACGCCCACTCTGGAATGTTTATAGTTTCTAAAGGAAGGTTTCAGCGTGACCTTCTGACAATAATAATGTGATCAGTTGTCATTTTGAAAACTGATACCTCAATTTTCGCCTTTTCTTTAGATAATACTTCTCAAAAGCAGTCTCACGGTCAAGGCTCTAGCCAGGTTGTCATCGTTATTAATGGGCAGCAAATCACCGTCTTTTAGATTGGTATACGATATTATAAACTGAACGGATTTCAATTTATGTATATTTTCTAAAAACGATTTGAAATCTTCGTACCTATGAAT
>VFXL01000521.1:0-40001 GCA_009761765.1 Phenacoccus solenopsis | reverse complement strand
CCATGAGTTTCAAATAATTAGGTAATAGGTTAAATTAATTTCCTTTACATCACATCCAAATAATTCATCGCTTCCATCACTACAATCATCGGAACCATCACAAAAAAAAGGCGTATAGATGAATTCACCATTAATACAACGAAAGGAGTGCATTACTTCTTCTGACCTTAACGAAGCTACGAGAATAGTCTATTGATTTCAAAATGTTACTCATTAGTTATAATATATTCGGCATATCTAGTAGGTATAGGTAGAATATTAAAATAAGAAATATTCACTTCTATGACTAATAAAATTTTCAGTATCGATTTTATACGTGCACATGTTTCATAAATCTCACACCTCTGCTTTTCCATAATACAATTATAGCTGGAAGAAAGAGCATACACATTAAATGGAAATGATCAACGTAAGGACGATAAATATTTAATTATATTTTTCGAGCGGTATCAACTTACCAATTTAAATTCTCCAAACATACAACGTTCAAAAGAAAAATATTTGAAAAATTTTTAATTTTAGATTATGAATGAAACTTAAATTAAATTTTCAGGATAGAAATTTTTTTTTTCTTTCAGAAACAAAGAGATTTTCGATAAGCATCTCTATATAGCTAAGGTTTATAAATTATAACACACTGTTCATGTATGTAGCATATTTTAAATTCTGGCTATTATTGTCAAAAGAGATAGCTAGCAATATTCATTTCCGTTGGAAAAAAAAAATTGTTTAACTTCCTTTCCGCGAATAACTAGGTATTATCAGTGACATGACCGGAAAAATACGTGCAAAAAAATATAGCGAAATATTTTCAAAAGACAAAAACATATTGTGAGTTTGGCACCACTATCTCGCTTAATTACGTTTACTTCTCTCTCTATTTACACCTTAGATGAAATTATAATGGAATCTGAAAGCCTTTACAACACAACGAAATGAAATTTATGATGTAAATCGCGACGAAGAATTACAACTCACGCGAGTCGTTTGAGGGCAACATTTAGGACCATTTGTGACCGAATTTGGGTCAAGGGCCATTTCCACTATTTTATCAGGAGAGACCCTTTGCTATAAATTGAGCCACTTCACTTTCTCGTGGTTACACATTTTGGGCGTTATTTGAGGATCGAAATTAGTATTTTTGCCCTATATCTCCACTACCATTCGTTGTAGATAAATGAAATTAGTGTAAAAATTTACCAGCTGCAAAAATTTTAGGTTGCATTACCATTTAAGAAGGAAGAAAAATTTTATATTAACCAATCATTTGTAGTATAGTTGTATTGTTAGGAAGCCAATTCACTCTCTCAGAACTGGCGCAAATGACGAGATGAATTACACGATATGCGAAAATTATTGATTACAGTACATACTAATTTCACTGACTTCGAATCGTATTGCCTGAAGTTATCGATAGTGATGACTGATGAGGGATTCGTTTCAACCTATCTTCTACAGAATCAAAAGTAATATACCATAGAGTAAATGATATAATGTAGTCGTTATAAAAGTAATACACTAATGTAGTAAATGTATGGAGTACAACGTTGTAACACTTCTTTTCCATTACTCATTCATTTCGCGTGTTTTTATTGGTTATCGTAATCTTGAGATTTTACATGAATATATATTATGCCGATTCAACGAATAATATTTATTTTGTTCTCTTCTTCTGAGTTACTTAAGCGTTTATCGTAAGCATAATGCTAATTTTAAGGGAAAACTGTGAGGCTGAGGTGTCTATTAACTGGAGCATATTCAAAAATTAGTAAGTAAATGATTAAAAGAAAAATTATAATTATATTTAATTAATTCAAATAAGTAGAATTAATTTAAATTAAGCTATGTAAAATTAAAATTTTCAAAATAACCATTCTTTAGAAAACAAAATAAAATATAACAAAACAAAAACATGATTGCTCTAAACTACATTGTTTTAGGAACAAACCCAAAAACGATAACGAAGAACAACAAGAACGGAGAATTTTCGTTGTTGCTAAGGAACAGGAGCAAAAACAAGAACATGAAAATTGTGTGATTGAAGAGCAAAGAACAGAACGAGAACAGAATATTATCAAACTGAAAGACTAAAGAACGAAACGAGAACCAACTAATGTACAATGTTGAGGTACGAGAACAAGAACAAGAACGATGTAATTTTTGGTTGTTCTTCGTTCTTTTGAAAGTTCATAGTTTATCATAAAATTAATAGAAATCATGAGGAAAAAGAAAAGAATAAAAAACTTAAAAATATGCCCAAGTGCTACGAATACCCATACCGTGCGTCCAAGTGATACGGGTACAATCAGCGAAAAAATCTCTGTTGCAATTATTTTAAATTGTTTTTTAGCTGAGTTTTTAATAAAAACGATAGCTATTACAGCCTATCTGATTTGGGAAGGGAAGGTCGGGGGAGGGTGGGGTCTTCAAATCTTTGCGTTTCAGACCATTTGTAATTACCTGGCAAATGTTCAACTTTTTGGTATATATATTTTTTTCCCCACGCGTAGCGCCGGCAAGTATTCATAAAATTCGCTCAAAATTTGGTGAGGAACTCTTCTTGAAAATGCGCAGAAGTGCTTTTTTTGTTTTTTCGAAAAATTTCAAAATGGCGGATCACTCAAATTTTGAGGGGGGCTAGAGAAGAGGCAAATAGCTCAAATTTTTCGTTTTTGATCTCATATGAAAGAGTGAGTCACGGACACCAACATATTTAAATTTCAGCTTCCTAAGTGCATTTTGAGGAGAGTTAAAGCAAAAACCTGTTTTTGAGGAAATTTCGTTTTTTGTGTCACTCGCCTTGCGCAGGCGGGTTTGGATAAAATCCGCTCAAAATTCGGTGAGGAACTCTTCTTGAAAATACGCAAAAATAGTTTTCTTGTTTTTTCGATAAATTTCAAAGTGGCGGATTACTCAAATTTTGAGGAGGGCTGGAGAAGGAGCAAATAGTTCAAATTTTTCGTTTTTGATTTCATATTTCAGGTTCCTAAGTGCATATTGAGAGGAGTCAGATCAAAAAACGGCTTTTTGAGGAAGTTTTGAGTCATGAAATTTCTTAAATCTTCCATATCTCCCCACCAAATCAAGTTAAAGAGGTCAAATTTTGTGTGTGAGGTTAGTTGGTGACCACAATATGACCTCTTGAATTTGGATCAAAATGGATCCCAAAATGGCGGATTATCAAAATTCTGAGTAGAGCTTGAGGAGCCTCAAGTTGGTAAAAATGTAATTAATATGAATTCATATGGTTATTGGGGATAAGTTGCATACTATATCCCGAATTCACTACCATACATGATGTTGGAGGGGGGAAGGCGGGGTTATCAACCTAAAATAGTGGTGGGGGTACAGGAGGGGTCGAAAATTTTTTATTGCTGTGTCATATGATAAAATGAGCCCAAGTGACAAACGTATTTTGATTTTAGCTTCCTCAGTGATTTTGGAGGGGAGTTAGAGCAAAAAACGGCTTTTGGAGGGGAAATTGCTGCAGGAAATTTCATGAATCTTCCATATCTCATCACCAAATCGGCCTAGAATGGTCAAACTTTGTGTGTGGGATTAGTTTGTGACCAGAATATAACCACCTAAATTTGAGTCAAAATGGATCCAAAATGGCGGATTATCAAGATTTGAAGATAATTTGAGGACCCTCAAATAGTTATAATTTGAGAAATATGTGTTCACATGATTATTTCATGGCAAGAAATACTACATTTGTACCAAATTCAACTTCTTAAGTGTTTTTGAAAAGGATAGGGTAGGGGTTTTCAGACTTGGTATTGGGTGTGGCCTGTAGTCATGAACGGTTAAGCAAGGTTATTAGTAAATCAAAACAAGCTCCAATTAAAAGTCAGCTCCAGTAATGCGGCATGGCTGTTTACATTTTTTTTCAAATGCAAAGTAATTGTAATGCAGTTGAAATGAGTTTATCAGTCTTAGAATTCATTAAAGTACCTAATTTAAAAAATAATTTCTGATTTGGAAATTGTTGTTCAACTCTTATTATGTTATCAACAAACTGAGATTTTTGCGCTTATTGTACCCGAATCACTTCGATGCACGGTATAAATCTTTTTTTTTATTATCTTCAATTAATTAATTTTTGATTTCAACAACCACATACAACAATTAACACGTCATTGAAAAAAAATTGAAGAACGAGAACAGAATGAAAAATAGAACAAGAACAGTTGAAGCATTGAGAATAAGAACGAGTCAGGAACAGGATGAAATGAATGGTTCTTTCCAGCAAGAAGAACAGACGAATGATCGTTTCTACAACACTCTCTAAACAACAAATTTTCATGAATGAATAATTATGATTTAATTCTATGCATAGGTAGATAACTTGTAATATTCACATAGATAATATAATTGATTACTTATTGAATATGAGAATAAGAATAAGAATTTATTACTCTTCGCAGGGTAATATTTTCCTCTCTCAGACGTTTACTTGCTTTCCATTTCTCGCAGGCTAAATAAAGCAGCGCGGTTAATAAAATATTTACAACAATAACCAAAGGCAAAAATATAGTCAAAACTTTGTTCCAGTGTGCAAATTCAGAAACATCTGATACATTTGAGTCTCCTCTTTTAAGATCTTCATCTTGAGAATGATGCTTGATCACGAAAGTTTCGTGTGAAAGTTGATCATCACACCAGTTCTTATCGGCGGTGGTATTTTTAAAATCTTCGCATATGCAACTGCATTCTAATGTATTTGGAGACATCGCAGGACGAAGCAGGCCTAATCCGATACATTTTGAGCGATTTGAATTACAAGGATTTGAAATCTGATGATGAAAATAATGATCGTTAAATACACATAATTCAATTGCATGCGATATGTGAATAAAATTTTTAGAAAGATATGAAAGATGAAAATTATTGAACATACCTCATAAGAACTATAGGGTGATGGTTTATAAACTTGAAGATATTTTATTTTTTTATCCTCTCGAAGTAACTCCTTTGATACGCGCGAATTGATACAAAGTGAATAGCTGTCTCTTTCACAAGCAAAATACAGTTTTCCTTCAAAAGCAGCGAATGAAGAAATATCTTTCGCATCAACTAACATCGTCTGTGAATGTACATAAAATAATTTTTAATGTTCCATCAATTTCGAATACTTAATAAAATTTGATCAGAAGGAATATAGCCTCAGTTACTCGTCTAATCATTCCGTTGAAACTGATACGTTCAATTTTTGCTAGTTCAGCGTCAAACCAATACAACGTTTCAAACGGCTCATCAACATATAGAGCAGCAGGAGCGCGGAGCATACGTTCGATAAAAATTTCCTCCTGAGATCCATCCATCGATGATTTCATAATACGAGGTTTTATGTATTTATTTTTTGGATTTACGATCCAAAACATTTGCCTACGAGTAAGTTCATCAAAGGAAAGTTGGTGAGAATATGACCATACCTATATGAAATCTGACTAGGTGGTGGGTACCTAATACATACCCAAATTTTGGAACAAGAGCAACATATTTGATTTCGAATACAGATGTTTTTAATTTATTGCAAATTTTACCATTTCTCGTACATACGGAAAGAGAATACTGCGATGTAAAATACACATTACCAGTAATCCAATCAACGGCAATGGATGAAATTTGTTCAGTTCCTAAAATATGATAAAAACAAATTAATTGAATTCTAGCCAGTTCGAAAACATTTGATGAATTTTGGACAGCGACCATTGATGATTGGGCGAATTTCAAACTGAATAAACGGACTTTCAGTCGAAATTCATTTCTTCGCATGCGCTAAAATATCAATCAATGAATCCTCAAGTAGTATCAATATGATACGTTGGTGGTATTTAGCATGTTCGGACATGATTTAGAAAGCTCAACGAAGCTCAGTTATAACTGGTTGATTAACATTTATGCGCATGCGCCGAAGTAAGAACCGGTAGTCACTCAAATTAACGTCGACTATTGATGGACCTTAAGTCACCCAGAAATTCTCCATTCAGGTCGGAGGTTTATGACTTCGACCTATGACTCCAGAATTTTAAATTTCATTCCAACTCCGACATTTCGACTTTTCAAAAATTGACTTAGGAGTAAATCTGAAAGCCTTGACTCCTGGCTCAAAATCGAAGTTAGACTCACTTGAAGTCATTTTGATTTCAAATTCGAACTTGACTCCTTGATATTTTTAGTACGCAATGTACACTTCTCTATCAGAAGACTGATGGTTCCGAATAATAAAAAATTTTATTTTTCTGAAATTTCAATTTTAGAAAAGTAGCTAACATCAATTTACCGGTATCAGTTATTTTTTTGGTTTCTTGATTATTAATGTCTATCTCTTGTATGGATCCCTCGTTGTTCGACATCATCCACCAAATTATAGAGTGCTGTGTCGCGACCAAAGCGTCGGCACAGAATTGACTTTTCAATGTTGTTAAGTTGTTATCGCTAATATTCAATTGTTTTATTTCATCGTTGGTATAATATACCATTAAATTTTGTTTTGGATCTAAGGTGATGAAAACATGTTCATGAATTATTTGAATTTGAATACAGAATTCATTATATCCACTGATCGATACTTACAATCACTGGTGCAAGTTGTACCACCATTTATGAAGTAGCGTTCGTTGCACGAGCATTGCTCAACATCTCCATATCTAACACATTTTTGATCGCAAGTTCTGTGATATGAATTGCATTCATGTATCTCTGTAGAAAGTTTTAAAGTTGATTTAGATAATTTCATGCAGGTAATTAGGTAGATATGTGTATCTATATATTTAAAAAAGTAAATTAATATTGAATTTATAATGCACCTTTGCATAGTGTATGGAATTCATTACTAGGATTACAGAAACATTGAGGACCGAATGGAGTTCTATAACAAGCATGCGGACACGAATTACATATTTCTCCATCTGAAATGTAAAATAAAATAAGTATTTATTGTATTCGCCGAGTAAAAGGCTAAATGTACATTCAATTTCAGTTTTGGTTTCAGTTTTTGAGAATCTATTAGATACTCAAGCTGAAAGCAGGCAACCAATTTAACAACCAAAATGATAATTTGAGAAAAACATGTAGTCGAACTTTGGTGTAAAATGAATTGCCTATTATGTTTGAACAAATGGCATAGAGTATTTATAATGACTGGTCTATGTTTTAATTGGTCATACGTCACGCCTGTAACAACCAATCAGCAAGTTGAAATGTGGTAAATTTACCTCGACTAACTCGTAAAATAAAAACACAAATCAGTTGATGATTGAAATCAGAAATCACAAACGAATTTTAGTCGTTCACTGAAAACTGAACGATATTATTTAGGAAGGTAGAAATGAAACTACCTGCATTTTATCACATTCTAGCATTACGATTGGTTATTACGCGCGTAACATATGACCAATTAGAACATAGACCAGTCATTATAAATACTCTATATTGGCATATAAGACATTTTCAGAGAATTTCACTGAAATGAAAGCAACTAATTATCCTTGTTAGATCGATCACTAACGTATTAAATGTCTATGGAAAAGGTACTAGGTACAAAAGAGTTACCATTACATGATAGCACTCGCTTACCATATTTCAAACAGTTATTATTTTCATCAGAGCCATCCATACAATCTTCGAATTCATCACATACTTGAGTTAAACTAATGCATCGCGATCCATCGGCACATAAGAATTTACCTTCTTGAATCGTACAGTTTTTTAAACCGAGTTCACGATCTGCGTTAATTGTAATTATTTTTAAAATTGTCTTGTTTGATTTGTGAATTACACTGAATAGTAGACTAAAATTGGGAAAATAAGTACGATAATTAATTAAGTACCGCAGTATATTTCATCTGATCCATCTGAACAATCTGGTATGGTATTGCAACGCACCGAAATAGGTAAACATTCTAAATCTTTGCAACGGAATTTAGCTTTACCACAAAGACGCTGACAAGAAATTAATAAATACAATAATATTAAAACCTAAACCTTCACAAACAACACATTACACACAACGTGATGTCAAAAAGGACATACCTACTTTGTTCAAAAAAAAAAAATTGACAACATAATATCGAAAATGACATATTATAATGATTTGACAGTATCTAATATATGTCGTTTTTGTCATTATGTTGCGAAAAAAATCAAATTTTTATGTTTAATGTCCTTTTTGACATATGTTGCCGCATGAGGAATGTAGGTATTGGGTAATCAGACACGAAGAGCAAAACCAGAATAAACATGTAGGTATCTCCGGATGATTTTATCTCATATCATTTTAATCGGAAATTAGGAGCTAACTCTTTACATGAAACTACTTAAGAGAAATAAATAAGCTTTTACCTTATCGCAACCGTAAAATTCGTCGCTAAAATCGCCGCAGTTGTTTTCTCCATTGCAAAACCAATTATCAAGGATGCGGTTTCCGTTAGTGCATTGAAACGTTGAACTAACATTTGAAACCTACATGAAATCGTATAGGTAGGTAGTAGGTACTGAGTTTTAATCAAAGAGCTATTCGTGATTGATTAATGCAAATTTACGGATTATATCTTACCTGCAAAATTATGCAAGTCACGAAACTGTGTGCACAAATTTTAGTATAAATCATAATTCTAATAAATTTATGCAACGTACAATATGTATTAAAAAAAGTAATAATTATATCATAGACACAATCACAAGATGACAAGTAGGTACAACGTTTGGTACTACTCGTTTAATGAGGAGCTAGGATTCAAATGCATATAAGTATATCAATAGATACCACTAGCTGTGTTTTACTTTCTTCGATTTATCTAATGGGTATTTGACATTTCTAAGCTTCAACAAAAGATCATTGTCTATAAGTATTTTCGAGTAATATTATCAACACATTACAAATCAAATACCTTGATTATTATGACAACATGGAAATATCCCAATCAGCAAAAAAATAAGAATAAACGTATTGGAATTAGGTACAGTCCCTTTCAATGGGCACTTAAATGACGCATACATGAACAAACTATTGATTCATTATTCCGAGTTATTTTTTTTTTAATTCTTCCATTATTAGGTACAAAAACTTGGCGTGACGTCAATTTACTGATGATTAGAATTGAACTTCTTCAGTTGAATTGAAATTATGAATTATGATGATAAGTAGAGTTGATTGAAATTCATCACTTATTAGAGCATGGGGCGCTTCAAAATCACCGAAAAGTTGAATGTGATGCATATGGTACCTACTTCTAGCCCACAGACAACTCATAGGAATCATACAAACTTTTTTTGGACATTTTGCAAGGCAAAATCTGATAAAAATATTTTTGTTCAAAAAATTAAAAAATATATATATATAATAAAAATCCTAAAAAATTATATTATATTTATCAAATAAAATAAATAAATAAAATTTAATATAATGTGCTGTACATGGCATCAATTTATAAAAAAAAAAATCATAAATAAATAAATCATTAAAATTAAAATAATTGAAAAAAGCACATATGTATGCTAAGCTTATGGATGTTTCCAAATTTTGATGATTTCGAACAAAAAATCTAGTTCGATGTCGCTAATTTCGTGATTTCCAATCTGTTTGTTTTCAGCGCACTTCCTTTTTTTCATGGAATAACCGCAATTTTTATCAGATCTCTTTTTTTCTTCTAGAATACATAATCAAAGTTTTGAAAAATCTATTACCTACAGACTTTTTTATTTCATTCTTCATCTTATACCAAGAATTCAGTTTTTTTTTTTTTTTTTTTCAGAAATTAAGAATTCAAAAATTTACAAAACTTTCATCAAATTACATTTATTTGGAAGACATAATTACGTATAAAATTATAAACGAAATAAAAATTCAAGAAATAAACAAAAATATAAAAAAATGTTTCATATAAATAAAAAGTACTTACACATAATTATGAAATTTCTACTATTATCTAGTACGCAATATAAATAATAAATATGTCAGGAATAATGAATTATAAAATGCAAATAAAAGAAAGATGCACAGCATCTCATACAACAATACAAAAATAAAACATAAAATTATAGCTGTAACAGCTAAACGTAACTTTTAACAAATTTTGTTCTAAATAAATAGAACTCAATGAAAAAAAAAATTAAATTCGTTGTCAAACAAAATAAAATAATAACAACATTTAAAAGTATCTGAGCAAGCTTAGTTGACCAATGAAAAAAAGGAAAATCTAATTTTCTAAAAAGATCAAGTCTTTTAATGTTTTGTGAAAATTGAAAATGGTGCTTGTTAAATTACAAGAAGTAGACGAAAAACTATCATTCTTAAGACAAATACTACTGGTGCACTTAACACGTATTTTAGAAAATCTACGAATAACTGTCAATGAGTCTTAATACCAGCAATTTTGACTCAAAAATTGTTTGAACAATTTATTTCACATTCAAACGAGCCAGAATTGCTGACTTAGTTAACCAAGCTTTTCACATTAATCTACGCTGGTTAAATTACCTAATTCTACGAAGTACTAATCGAAAAGTGAATGTTGATTACTTGATTTTCAACATTCCCAATTTTTTATAAATTATTTTCATTACAGTCTAATAATACTTTTTAAAAAGGTGGACTATTTTTTTTTGTAACTTAATTTAAAACTTACACGTTAAATAATTATACATAAAATATGAGCACGAACGGTAATCATAATTCAGTGATTAATGGCTTTACAAAAATATAGCTAAGAAAATATTATTTCGATGGCGTGTAAAACTTGAAAAAATAATTGCTTAGATACGGTTAACTATAGTTTATGTACACTGTAATTTCCAACGCTATTTTAAATTCGATTAATCACTGAATTTCGTAAATTATTGAGATACAATATTTACAAAAGTTTACATGTAACAAATACACACAATAGAGGAAAAAATTTAATAAAATGACTTGGAAACCCATTGGGATAATAAATTTTCATCAATGACCTTCACTTTCCGTGTCGCTTTTATCTGAAGAACAAACAAATGCAAAATGTAATGTTTCAAATATATATGATCTTTTATTTTTAATGGAAAAATAATACAAACCTTTTTTTCCTGTAAAGGCGTGACGCTTTAATCGATCATATAAATCATCTTTATGACCATAAATGCTAGCTCCTTGATGAGGTAGTGTTTCTAAAAATAGAAATAAAAATAAAAATGGTAATTATCATGTAATAGGTGTGTAATCAGATCTACTTAGATTATATCAGATCCAATTATTTGTGAACATTTTCCTCAGGAATTCTTTCACAAAAAAAAAAAAAAATAATAATAATGAAATGGAATCCTGAACACTTACCTTTCATATAAGTTTCATTGTAGTAATTAGGCATTTCCCAGCCTTCCTCTTCGTCATCGTAGTAATGAGCATATGTTGAGTGATGTGATGGAGCTATAGATTCTGCGTAAGGAGCAGCTCCATAATAGAAATTGACTTGTGAGCCGGTTTGATCGTTGGTTTGAGCAATCAATTTCTTTGGTTCTTTTCTTGGCTCAGATCTACGATGAAATATCAAATAAATCGAGAACTTCGTAAAATATTTATGATTAGCTTTTTTTATTGATAACCTACCTTGCACAGATCATCCATACGAACAAGGCGATAATAATTATAAATATGACTACACCCGCAATACCCGCTGCTATGTATGCGAAATCTGATTTATCTTCGCAGTGAGTACCGATAAATGATCCGACACATCGACAGCTCGGATTTCCTCGAATATCTTTGACACAAGTTCCTTTGTTTTCGCAAAAGCCCTCGCATAAATCTACGGATAAAATTTAATTTAAAGTTTTGTTCAGTAATAGATAAATTCGAATACGTTCGAACCATTTGCTGAAACTCACCAACACAGTATTTGCCAGTTCCGTTGAAACCAGGTTTGCATTCGCATTTGAAATCGCTGGTTTCAGGAATGAGCAAACAATGAGCATTTTTATCACAGTGTATTTCGGAGGCTCCCATTTCACATGGGTTCCAACAGTCTGATTTACTAGTCGATGAAATTCCCTTAGTACTGGTATTAGGAGGACATGGTATACAACTAGTTTGTTGAGAATTTGGTTGGTATGTTCCTTTTTTGCATGGTACGCACGAGTTAAGAGTGCCATTTAAGAAGGTACCTATTGAACGAAAACATAAGTACATCGAGTCCACTTTTACTTACTCAGGCTATGATGGATGATGTGTAATTACCTGGTAAGCAAATTGGTAAAGAACATTCTTCCACTGTAGTGGCACCGGTTTTAGGTGTGGTTCTACCCACAGGACAGCTTTGGCAAGCTGATTCAATACCTTGGGTTCTGTACGATCCTCTTGGACAAGGTTCGCAGTTACCCTCGACAGCCAACTGCATGCCGCTGGGGCATTCGTCTCTACATTCCTAGAATGCAATAAAATTGTTTCGTCAAATAGTTCGTTTTCATCGAACACCGAGTGTACGTTTGGATGGGCTTACGTTTTGAGATACAGCCTCGGTAGTTCTGGTAGTTTTTCCCAAGCCGCAAAGCAAGCATTTGAAACTGCCTTCGTTTGGTTGGAAAAATCCGTGTCCGCAGCTACGACAAAGACCGGCTTCGTCGTCGTAATATTTACCAGCGGGACAACGTTCTGTGAATAAAACACGCGAAGTAATTAATTTTCGGTAATTGATTCGATCGTATGTACTGTGTGACGTATCGAACCCTGCTTGAAGAAAGCACTAAATTACTCACTTTTTTCATAGGGAAATTTTTTACATGATGATAATAATGATTCAGAAATTTGTTAATGCTATTTATTTATTATCAAGTTTGTAAAAGGGATCAAAAAAAAAAAAGGAAAAAATGATGGATCCTAGTGTAAAAGCTCCTTATTCCATGTTAGTCACCTCTTGTAGAAGCCTCCTACTGACATCACCACGTCATCATGGTGGGGGTAGACCAAGCTGACTATAAAAGTCTGTGTTAGCCTCGTAGTCTGGTATTAGTTGTTTTGACCTCTTCTGAGACTTACCAAACTTTTACCACGAATATTATCAAGTGATTTTTTCACAAGTTTATAAAAAAAATTATTTGTATTGAAGTTTGAATATTTAGTGCATTATTGATAAACAAGAGATATCATGTATCTGAAGAGCTGACTATGCTGGTATTTAGTTTTTTCTTAGCAGGGTTTAATAAGTTGCATGATATCTGTGAAGTAGTGTATAAAAATAATCACCTTTACACTGAGAGGCGCTACGAGCTCCTACGTCAATGGTAACTCCAGGTCTGCCAGCAATCGTTGGGCAAACGGTGCATTGCATTTGTCCCGTTTCACTTTGGTAGGTACCAGAAGGACAAGGCAAACACTTCTCTTGATCCTTATCGAAATACGTTCCGACGGAACAAGGAACTAGAATATAAAATATATAGGATTAAGTTTTTCTTTTAATTTATCATTTTTTTTTAAAAATCAGTCAATGTTGAAGAATAGAATGGTCTTACCGCAGTCGGGAGCCATAACCATTTCACCGGCTGGACAAGCATAATCTGATTCTAAAGTTAAAGAAGCTGGATCAGGTACTGTGTTTGGTAATATATCGTGCACATCAAATTGATCTTCTTCCAAGATTAATTTTTCTAATAATTGTTGAACGGTTGATCGTTGATTTGAATTAAGATTTGAAACCGGATCGCTGAAAATTAACGAATCATTTCATTATAGAATTTCATACAAGGTAATCTATACGAAATACATTCGTATTAAAGCATTATTCTCTTGTATATTGGTGTTATCGGTGATTAAGTATAGGTTAATGTATAGTATTTTTTCATCAAGTTCTACGAAATGTACAGAAGGTTTGATGAGAATTATTTAAGCACTATATCTACGATGCGCAATTCAAGCTTCATTACGTTGTTAAACACTGCATTACTTTTCAACATACAAACTATGAAGCATTATAGTCTTGGTACGTATAGACTCTCATTTTTCATCATATAGGTGAGACATAGAATAATATCCCAAAAAGAAGAGAAATTTATCAAATTTGATGAAAAAATTGACCAGATATAATATGATGAAATTTGATCTAATTTCATCAAATCGTATCAACATGTGAAGATTAAATTTGATCAAATTCTATAAAATGAGGCCGAATGAAATCCAATACATTTTGGATCAACTTTCATCAAATTAAATCCAGGTCCATCAAATTTGGTAACTTTTTATTCAATTTTTGTCGGAAATATATCGGATTTCTTAACATTTCATCACTTTTGATCAGGTTACATCATATTATATATTTATATCTGGTCAGTTTGTTAATATACCTACTCCTTTTTTCTTGGGATGTTTAATATCGAACTTAAATACACCAAAAATTCAAAAGGAGAATTTCCATGACAAAATAAGACAAGTCGAGATTTGAAAAAAATCAATGCGACCACGTGTGAAAAAATTTCATCAAAGACACGATAGATAGCGTTCAAATGTTTACTTCTCTTATCTAACGAACTCAGCTGTTCGGTTATCTAATCTTGAAATAATTAGTGAAAGTGTGAAAATAATTTTCCGGATTCTTCGGTTCTCCATTAATTATAGTGATTTGTCAATCAAATATTTTGATCTCCGATATTTTACGAAGTGTTTGCCGAATGAATAATCATTGAAGAGAAATGAAGATATGGTAAGTCTGGTTTTCATTTTCAACATCATTTCACATGATCCGTTCATCGCATTCGCATGAAAATAAAACTACCACATACAAAACTAAATACCCAGGAATATCATGTTTTTTAAAAAAAATATGTGGAAATGAATTTCAAGATAAGGAACTACTGGAAATTTCGCTCTTTAAATCTGGACAAGTTTCACTCTCAGTTGTATCATTAGAATATGAAGCATTAATGCATGTTAAAGGATTAATATACGAGCAATACAGATGTTAATGATAAATTGGCAAGCGAAACAGAATTCTCAGGTTAGTATAGGGCACTTAGATTTCATTTTTTTTCTCTCATCTTTAACTTACTTCATAGCAGGGAAAGATATATGAATACCATAGGTATCGCCTGTTTGACGTTTTTCCCTATAAAATACATTTTATTCAAAATCGTGGAAGTAATACACAAATCTATTCCATTTTCCGGTCGTATGGTTGACTAAACCAGGCTGTGACTGGAATAAAATAAAATTACCTTTTTACTGGTAACGTTGCGCTGATTTGGTAAGATGCTCCAGAATCAATGGCTGATCTGGTGATACGGTGTTCACACTTCACTTCTATGTTCAAATCTTTACATTCTCGTGTTCCTGTAGATTGAATGAAAATGAATGAATTTTAATTTCGAATATATTTATTAGAAATAAATGTATAAAAAATACTAACCCTTTAGAGAATACGAACAGAAGTTCCATTCTCTGTTCAGAGCATTAATGGCAGTTCTCACTTTCTGTCTCAGTACTCCCTGGCCGGCTTCGTTACATAGAACGGAAGTTGGGAATTTCATGCCAACCTTAAACACTCTTTGAGCCGGTTTGGATTCTAAATACGAAATAAATTTACGTGAAAATACTATCAAAGACTACAAAATGTTTGCCAATGCAATTAAAGCTTACGAGAACAAGCTGGATAAACCAGTGGTAAGTTCGGATTCGACGTTGGTCGCCAGAATCCTTCGGCACCGCAAGTGTAAAATTTAGGAACTTCTTCGGAGAATCGTAATCCATGATTACATTCAATTTCGCAAACCTTGAACTGACCACCGTATCCCCAATCTTTGCAGTTTTGCGTTCCGCCAATGGGATCAGCCAATGGAGGACAGAATTCGGCTAAAAATTATGTAATTCGTGAAATTTCCTTCATCATTGATGAAGTAGTATATAGCAGTGTTTGATTAAATTTACCCAAGACGTATATCTTAAAGGAACATGTGGCGGTATTGCCTACACCATCGAATGCTACATAAACCACTTGGTAATTTCCCCACATTAATACTTGACCAGCACGGTGGCCACTTTTTTCTTCGATTCGGACTACACCGACGTTATCACTGAATTTAGGTTCGTCCCATATTACAGCAGCAGATCCGTTTTTAGTGATAACCCAAAGATCTCCCGGGCAGTATTCCACTTTAGGTGGTATCTAATAGATGAATCGTAAAATGAAGTAATTAAAAATTAATAAAAAACGTGAGTATATTTTATCGATAATTCGCTTACTTTATCTTGAACCATTTGATCACACTGTGGTCCAGTGTAACCGGCTGGACAGATATGTTGACTACATTGAGATGGAACTATTCGCTCGACTCCACCTTGAATATCTTCGTATCCGGACCAGGTTAAAATCAATCCTGAATATAAGACTGGCTCAGTTCTACAATCCCTTACCTGAAAATTTGTGAAATTATAATTTTATATATTTTTCATTTTATTAGAAAAATGATAATTGAGAATAATATTTACTTGTTTTTGAATTTCATTCGTAAAATCGAGAGCTCTACCCCAGATTTGAACTTTACTCAAATGACCTTGGAAGCCTAATTCTGTGTAAGACTTTGTACTATCTGACTGTGGTTTTCCGAGCACAACCCATCCGCTGTAAATTTATTAAAATTGTACAGACGATCGAATAAAAGTAAACTGAAGGTATTCAGGTAGTAGGTACATACAATTCTGGTAATTTCTTGCCAGCTCCATAGCCTTCGACTTTGCTAGCGATTAGACCTTCTGTTACCAAAGTTAATATGCCTTGATGCCATACAATAGCGATATGATGCCACTGTCCGTCATTTATAGTCGCATATTCTTGGAATGGTAAGAAAACGTCTTGAATTTCTGGGAACAATGAAACCTGTACTCCGCTAGAATGAGCTTGTATTAGGACACGTCGATTGTTTATCAAGTGACCGGTTCTGTTGGGTTGAATGAATTTGTATTAATGAGTTTGTTACGAATGAGCCATAATTTTCATTTTATGGAGTACTGACCCAACGTTATAGAGAGTGAAGAAAATTCCTGGTTCGTCGTGGTGGGAGAATTGTACCCACATTCCTATGGTTAAACTTTGTCTGTTACCTTCGAATCTAAATGGTACTGCTAAAGCTGCTGAACTGTAACTAGCTTCAGGGAAACTCAAATCGTAATCTACTTGAATTGCTGTAATCAAGGAAAAAATTATAATTGAAAAGTGATACAAAATTTGTAAGCTGATATATTTTTTATTTATTTTTTTTTTGTTAATCAATACTTTTAGTAATTTTTTTAATATTTAAGTAAAAATACAATCGATTTGTTTTTTGATAAATATGAGTAACTCTGTTTGATTTATGTGAGTCTAATTTAAAAATTTAATTTTTTGTGAATTGATAAATGATTTTTCAAGAATTTAATGACTGATTTTTGTTTGTAATGAAATACTAATCTTTTTTATTTTTATTTTTATAGTTAGTGCAAATCGAATATCTGTTTTTGAAATTTCTTGCGAATTAATGATCATTTCTTTTCTTCTTCTTCTTCTTTTTTTTTGGTGATGAATGATTTTCATTTTTATTTTTTTATTTTTTGATTAGTACGTAATCAATTTTTCTTTATCTATGCTGGATTTTTAATTTTTGTTTACAATGATTATTTGTAAATTTGATTGTTGATTATTGATAATGAATTTTAAATTTACCTAAAACTGATTTTTTTAGTGATCAACAATAGTTTTTGATATTTTTTTGGGAATCAGTAATGTACTTTTTATCATTTTAGCTTAATAGGTATTATTTTCATGTATATAGGTTGTGAATTTTTAGTCCTTTCCTTGAATTAATCGTCTATCATATTTGTTTTTAGTTTTTTTTTTTTTTTTTTTTTTTTGGTAAGCAAATCATTGATTTTGTTTTTTTGTAATTAGCCTATCGCCTTGCTTATTCTTTTTGCAATTCATTAATTGATAAATAATTCAAGAATTTTGAAAATCGATGCGAGTTTAATTTTGTTTTCTCCTTTTTGCAAACAAATGACCATTTGTTAAATATTTGCTAAGTTACATATTTGAGAAAAAAAACCTGTAAATCAATAATTCATTTGTTTCATGAATGAAACAAAAATTTTTTGCTAAACAAAAATCGATTTTGAAAATTTTTTGTAAATTAATAAATTTTTTTACATTTTTGGAGAATTGATAGTTTGTTTTTGATTTTTTTTTTTGTAAATTAATATTTGATTTTTGATTTTTTGTGATTCGACTAACAATTTTCAAATTATTTTTTAGATAGATAACCATATTTTATTAGTTGATGAAAAAAATTTTATGGCAAACAAAAATCAATTTTCAAGGTTTGCGTAAATGGGTAATGTTTTCAATTCTGTTTACACTGAGAATTGATTTAGAATTCTTTTTTTGTAAATCAATAATCTATTTTGATTTTTTATGAATGAGCTACCGATTTCTATACTATTTTGTAAATAGGTGATCGATTTCAATTTATTTATTTATTTTTGGTAAACAAATGACATTTTTAAATATTATTCCTAAGCTGGCTATCAATAAACAATAATGTAAATCGATAATCAATATATTTCATTAATCAATAGAAGAAATATCTTCTCGAGCAAAAATCAATTACAAAGATTTTTTGTAAATCAATGAATTTTTTTCGATTTTGTGTGAATTCATAATCGTTTTTTGAAATTTTTTATCAATCAGTATTTTAAATTTTCGATTTTTCGAAGAGTCAGTTATTGATTTTTAAATTATTTTGTTCATGGATAAGCAATTTGTTTTTTGAATCGATCAAAGAAATTTTTTGGCAAACGAAAATCGATTAATAATTTTTATAAATTGATAATTTTTTCTATTTTTTTTGTAAATTGATGATTGATTTACAACACTTTTTTCAAAATTATTGATTGAATTTCAATTTTTTTGTGAATAGATTATCGTTTTTTAAATCATTTTGGTACTAGATTCTCCTTAGTTTAGTTGTGTGCGGTTTTTTTTTTGGACCAAATCCTTTTTCAAAGTTTCTTTTTTAGTTTTTGAATATTTACGGTTAGTTTTTCTTAATTCTTGGTAAACTGATAGTCAAATCACTAAAAAAATCTATCCAAATGTAAAGTATTCGTTACTTACTCTTTCTACAATCATCGCCGGTCAAATTGAACGGACACTGACAATAGAATTTATCAGTCAAATCAATACAAGTGGCGGTCGGTGGACATGAGTTTTCTTTACAGTCTACCACATCTTCTTCGCAATTTTTGCCGGTAAATCCAGGCGGGCATATGCAAGCATATCCGGCACCATTATCTACACAAGTAGCTCCATTCTGACAAACATTTGCTTGACAAGCGTCAAATTCGTACTGACAACCGACTCCAGCGTAATCAGCTGAGCAGGTACAGTTCAAGCCCGAACCGAAGTCTTGACATTTGCCACCGTGCATGCACGGATTTCCGATACATCTTTCTGGCGCGGTCTCGCACTGCTTACCATCTGTTCCCGATGGGCAACTATAGGAAGAAATTTACATCTTCAGTAGATATCGAGTAATTTCAGATAAAATTCTATTCTTGGAATAATTTACTTACACGCAGAAATAGTCTTGGAATAAATTAATACAACGAGCGTCGTTTAGACATGGCTTACTCTGACACGAACCGATGTCTATTTCGCAATTAGCACCGGTCCATCCGGGTGGACATTTGCAAGAGTATTTGTTGATTTCGTCGATACATTTACCGTTATTTAAGCACGGTTTGGAAGCGCAGTCGTCGATGTTTTCCTGGTGATGAAAATTCATTTTAACAACTCTCATTTTTGGAGTAATTTCATTTCTACATCAACGTACGTGTTATTTTTGAAACTCACTTCGCAAAATTCTCCAGTGAATCCAGGATGGCAAACGCATTTGAATTTATTATCTAAATCTAAGCATTTATCTGTACCTTCTGCATTACATGGGTCGTTCAGACATTCGTCTATTTCTGCTTCACATTGTAAACCTGGAGGAAGCAAAATATAAAAAAATTTTTTCAGAAGGAATGAGAGAGGAGGAGTTGGTGAATTGAAATATTACAACTCACCGACAAAACCAGGTCTGCAATTACACACGAATCCGTCCAACATGTCCAAACAAGATCCTCCGTTTTGACATGGATGCGACGCGCAATCATCAATCAAATGCTGACATCTTTTGCCAGTATAGAATACATCGCAAGTGCATTTAAAATCGTTCACTAAATCGGTGCATTCGCCGCCATTCATACATGGATTACTTTCACACTCGTCGATATTAATTTCGCATGATGGACCTGAATATAGATAGGATTTTAAAATTTTTGTTGGAATTATATAAAAAAAAAAAAACTCCACTTTTCACATACCAGTCCAGCCTGGATGACAGATACACTGTCTGGTGAAAAGTTTATCAACGCAGACTCCATTTTCACATGGATTTTCTGCGCATAGGTCAATTTTGACTTCGCAACGTTTACCGGTGAAACCAGGAGGACATGTACATTTGAAATCTGCTACTAAATCTGTGCATGGGGCTCCCAGTAGACAAGGTCGTTCAGCACAGTCGTCTGTAAAAAAATTTCCATTGAGAATATTTCATACAAAAAATTATTTAATTATTGTACGTTAAAAATTAAATATCGATTTATAAAAAATTTACAAAATTAGTTATCGACTGATTACATAGAAAAATTAAAATCGATTTCTGATCAACAAAAAAATTTGAAATATGCAAACAAAAATTTAGAGAATTTAAAGAAGAATTTCCAAAATTAAACAAAGACTTATATGTTGAAAATCAATTATTCATTTAAAAAATTTTTTAAACAATTATCAATTGACAATGAAATTTAAAAATTAATCACCAATTCACAAAAATATTTACAATCAATTTTCAATTTACATAACAATTTTTAAATCTATCATCAACTTATAAAAACCAAGTCGAAAATTCATAACAACTTTACAAAAAAAAAAAAAAAATTGATTATCAATTGGCAAAGTTTTCAATTATTCATCCATTATCAAAAATTTTTTTAAATCGATTATCAATTTACAAAAAATTTCAAAGTTGATTTTTGATTCACCAAAAAATTGAAAATTGACTTTACTTGCAAAAAAAAGTCCAAAAAATGATTTTCAAGCTAAAAAGGATTTATTTACTCATTTATTTAAAAAATAAAAATATATACGTATATTCTCATTCATTATCGCGCGACAACTTGAGCATTTTTTGTGCATTGATGATAGATTTTCAATTTTTGATTTTGGGATTTTTTTAAGTCAATAAATTATTTAAAAAACTTTGTGATTAATAGATTTTTAATTTAAGTTTTGGCAAACAGATGATATCTTTGGAAATTTTTATACATCGATAATCTATTTTCACTTTTTTTTATTGAATCGTTTATCAATTTTGAAATTTGATGGTGAATCAATAATAGATTTAAAAATTTTTTGTAAATCAAAAATTTATTTTTAACTTTTTTTAAATCGAAATTAGATTTTTATTTTTTTTGTAAATCAAAAATCGATTTTGTCAATTTTTTGTTAATCGAAAATCAATTTTTTAATTTTCCAAAGATCGAAAATAGATTTTTTTAATCGTTTTGTAAATTAAAAATTGATATAAAATATTTCTAGATAATCGATAAATGATTTAAAAAATTCTTTGTAATTTGAATGTTTATCAAAGATATTTTTCCTATTTAAATGAATTTAAATGCCATATTCATAGTGTACTTCAAAATAAATGAGTATAATTAACATTACCTATATTTTCTTCGCAATGTTGTCCCTCCCAACCTGGTGGACAATCGCATTTGTATCGTCCTTGTTTCAAAGCGATACATTTGGCCTCATTTTTACACGGATTTCCATTAGCGGTGCAAGGATTAACCTGTTTCAGAAGTTTTTTCCAATAATTTAATTCGGTCGAAAATGTACATATTAATTTTTTTAAATTTAATAATCAAGTTATTACAGTCATATCGCAGTTTTCTCCTGTATATCCGCTTCTACATAAACAGGTGAAGTTTCCGAGACCAGGTTCATCTTTACACATAGCTCGTTGCGGGCACGTATCGTTTCTACAGTCTGATTTCTCTTCTTGGCAGTTTATTCCGCTATATCCTGCAAGAGTTGTTAAAGTTTTTGTAAAACGTTTCGAATTTGAAATCCAATAAAAGAATCGATCTTGAAATACCATTTTTGCATTGACATCTATATCCTTGAGGTAGATCAACGCATAATCCGCCATTGTAACAAGGTTGTGAAGCACATTCGTCTATATCGATCTCGCATCTTCTACCAGAGAAACCAGCTGGACAGAAGCACTGCGGGGTGTGACCTAAATACGATCAAAATTCCGATTAAGCTTTTCAATTCTGAGAAAAAAATAGTGATATAAAAAATCAATGAAATCTCACCCATTGGTACGCAAAGTCCGCCATGTAAGCAAGAATTTTCGGTACATACGACATTCTGACATTCTTCACGACCAGCCGATCCAGAGCCTTTGGTTCTCATACTGGATGGGCATTCCAAACAGATTGTTTGGCCGCTTAGTGGTTGATAGAAATTAGTTGGGCATGGAGCGCAAGGAGCTAAACCAGTCTCCGAATAATGACCAGGAGGACATTTGGCTGTACAAAATTATAATTCATTAGGACTCAATTTTTTTAATAATTTCCTTCCAAAAATTATTACTTACCTCTACAGAATTCTTTACTCGGAGCTGCCGGTTGGTAAGTGAAGGTGTTAGGCGGACAAGCGTGGCATTCCTTGAAACCTCCAAGAGGTGGTTCCATGGTGTAGCTATTTCTTGGACATTCTAAGCAAGGCACTAGCCCAGTTGGAGAGTAAGTACCGTAGCCGCAGACTGGGATGCATTCGGAAAGGCTCTTTGAACCTGATTAAGTGTGAATAAAATGAATGATAATGAAATATAGAATTAATTTAATGTGATTTTGGGGTAATGGACTTATGACAGAGAACGTGAAACTTGCCTTCTTCTCTTGTGTAAGTTCCTTGCGGACACCTTATACAGTTTCCTTGACGATCTTTGTCTTGGTAGAATCCACGTGGACATAGAGTACAAGATTTTTGATTTAATCCAGCCGATGTACCAGCGGGGCAATGTACTAATGTAACAAAAAAATTTATTGAAGTTAATAATCACTGAAATAAAATTGCAGAAAAAAGTGTAAGCTGTTATTGGAACTAAGATTGCGAGTACTAAAAGCCAAAAATATCGATCTTCAGAGTTCGAAAAATTTGCTAGTAAAAAGAGAGAATCTGAAGGTGTTCTTCGAGTTAGAGTGAAATTCTTCAAATGGACTTCGAAATCAAAATGGAATTATCAAGAAAATAATAATCGGTGTTGATTACAGAATCGTTCCTGATAAGCCAATAATGTTAAACGTAAACAGATAATTAATTGTTTTGAATTTTGAATTTCGATAGATTCGAGAAATACTCCAAAATGTTAATTTTCAAGTATATGAGGTAAATACAATGTGTCTGCAAAGTAATGCAACCCTGTAAAACAAGGTTTATGATTGATTTTTACGTGTCCTCATGGCCCTTCCTTCCATAATCTGGTAGTTTGTAATAGCTTAGTTTTTCATTAAAAACTCGTCTAAAAAAATATTTGTGAATGTAAGTGTCGAACATTGGTAACACTGTGGATGTGTCATAATATTTTTTCTGTGTATCTGTTTATGTTCTGTATGTGGTATTCTATATGTGTTCACATTTTGATGATTAATAAAGGCATCTAAGCCCTTTTGGTGTTTTGATTGCTTTCGCTCATTTTTTTTGTATTTAACAGTAAGGATTCAGTATTAGCCAATCAACTACATATGTTTAAAAACGTCACGATATAAGTCCAGTGTTCTCAAACCCCTCTTGCCTCTTTCAAATTCAATTTTTTGTAATAGCATTATTCATTAAAAATACAACCAATACTCACAGCATCGCGGAACCTGGTTCGGATCCATATTCAACACTTCGCCGACATTACAAGAAAATCCGCGAGCAATCGTTGATTTCAAAGCTTTCAACGGAGGACACTGGTTACCCACAGCTGATACGTTTAACAAAGCTTCAATGGCTGCACTAGCATGCGGAACGCTCAGATCGAAAATTAGGTTCAACGTGGAACCACATAAATCGTACAACTGTGGTTGTCGTACCGCTGGAAGTACTCCTAGGATATAATCCATCTGAGAAAGAGAGAAAAAATTACAATTTATTATCAATCTATGATGTTAATTCTAGCCTCATCTCGACTTGTCTGTGAACTTACCTGAACGACGTTATCATCGAGAAGAGAAGGTTTAGATTCCAAAAACGACACATTCATGTTGATATTAACAGCCGAACATCTTTGAGTTAAAACATTATCCAAGGCTTCGTAATATTGGCTTATTAGGTCGACATAGTGCCTCAAACAGGATGGCGCGACAGCACCATTAGCACGATATGTAATGCTAGGAACGAAGTGGTATTCTGCTTGTTGAGTATCTATAAATAATAATGAACGTTGAATTACAATCATATCTTAAAGAGTATTTTTCTTTTTTTTTTTTGTATAATCTTCATACCTTCAGAAACACAATCCGGTACTACTGACGATGGCGACCATAAATTCTTTTGCTCACATAAAAATGTCTTAGCTACTTCGCCATCGGTAAATCTAAAATCATAATGTAATTTTATTCGATAACAGTCCATCTTATCGATATTGTAGGTAAACTTTGAGGATAATTAATTTACCGGAATCCTTTGTTACATGTTGCTATGCATTGCAATTCTTTATCATCACCCGGTAGACAATTCAAAGCCCCGTTAGCTGGTGGAGTTAATTCCCAATCAACGCAGGAGGTAGCTTGCACAGATACCTTTAAAATATCACGAATTCGATGTATTAGTTATTCGATTACCGTGATTAATGAAACGAGGAGTTTTAAATTTCAAAAACAAATAATTTACCTGGAAATAACAAGTGGCTTTGTTTCCAAATTTATCCATCGCTGTTACAGTAACGTTTTCAAAGTCGCCAATTCTAATAGTAGCTCTTTCTGGACTATAGGTTATGAACACTTCACCAGAAGCGTCGCTCACATTAATTCGGCGTCTTGTTTCGTTAAAGTTAACATCGTAACTGTCTTGTTTATCTACCAATTCTATGACGTAGCTCTGAGGGCAACTCAATTGTGGAGGAGTTTCATCTATCGGAGAAAAATGTATTTGTTATATGATCCATTTTTGCATTCGAGGTGAGGAAATGATTTAAAAAAAAAAGCATGAGCAGCCATGCCGCATTACTGTAGCTGAGTTTTTAATGAGCACATGAATTTTGATGTCTGTAAGGAACTTTCATTTATGCTCAAAATTTAAGTACAACTTCATTTTGAGTGGAATTAAAAATCTGAAAGGAAACCCTTCGAGATCTTCATTAAGCAAGGTCTTCATCAAATTTTTAGCGATTTTTATATTTTTATTCATATTTATTATAGTTTTTTAGAGGGGGGGGGTGTCCATCAGTGGCACTTGTATGAGTTTTCCCTCTGCAATCAGTTTTTTGTTTCCTCTTGCCTTAATACATATCCTTGTAAAACTGAAATTCACCTATGTTACTCACTTGGGCTTAGTTCATCATATGACAGGATAATAATGAAACATTATTCACTCTTCATTTACCCTCACCACATTTTGAGTACAATATCCCCTCTTACTCCGAAACCACTGGGAAGTAGAATTTGATAAATAGCACACTTCATATTCTCAGTGATCATATGAGTCTATACTTATCACTTTTGAAGTATTTGAGTATTCTCAAACATAGCCTCAAGTTTTGAGCATCCGCCATTTTGAATCCATTTTGAGCCAAATTCGTGTGCTCATATTTTGATCCTAAATCGAATTCACATACGAAGTTTCAACTTTCTACCTGCATGTGGTGAGGAGATATGGACGATTCATTAGGTTTCACGACTCAAAATACTCTCAGAAATCCTGTTATTAGCTCTAACTCTTCTCATAATATACTTAGGAAATTTAAACTTTGATATGTTACTGTATTGAACTCACTTTATGATATAACATCACGATTTCAAACTCTGAGCTTTATGCGCATTCTCCATATCAACTCAAAATTTGAGTAAAACTCCATTTTTGAGTCGAATCACAAAACTGAAAAATTATGTCTGAGATCATCATTGGGCAATGCCCTATGTGAATTTTCAGCGATTTCTATTCGTATTAACAATATTTTTTGGGGTGTGGTGGGGTGGGGGAGAATCTAACAAAAATTAGTATAAGCATGCATCGTAATGGAAGGTGCTAGATCAATTACAAATGGTCTGAAACGTTATCTAATGTCTTTCACCCCCTTCCCCCCTTCATCACAAATCGGGTAGTCTGTAATAGCTTTGTTTTTCATTAAAAATTCAGCTAAAAAGTAATATTTCCAACATACCAGCGACGGTTATATTGAACTCGCATATAGCGACATTTCCGTCGTAATCGAAGGCTGTATATTTAACCACCATGTCGTGGAAAGTGATGTGAGGAATTTTAAAAGATTGCGGTTTTATATCGAGACGAGCTATACCGCCGCTATTATCGATGGCCGTTGGTTCGGTCATATTTACTGGTTCGATGCCGTGAGGGCCTTTTCTAACGATGATCGGTTGCTGCGGACAGTCTTGGAAAATTGGAGCTTCGTTGTCTATACAAAAAATACATTGAGATTGTAGTATACTCTTCGGGGTGCTTGAAGAGGTACGATTTTAACACACTAACCAACACAAGGCGAGTATCCGTAGTCGTATCCGAGTAATGGGTCAAATTTAGGCTCTTCGCAACCCATAAGTTCGAATTTCAAACACGCGTTATCCATGTAGCTCACGATTCCTACGCGAAGAATAAAAATTATTTGAAATTTTTTTGATGATATTTTGGAAAAACTGGTTTTTAGAATACGCTTTTACTTACCGAGAATGACGAAACGAGCTTGCACGTATTTTGGTAAAGTGATCATAGCGAGCTCGCCGTAATTACCGGGATCCCTCATGGTTAGGTTGAAGTTGGGGAAATAGACTACGTAGTTTTCGCTTTCGGCTTGTTTATAGAAGAAACGAATTTCAGTCGGACGTCCTACTATATCATTGGTAACTACCCCTTTGACTAAAATAGCCTAATGGAGATTAACTCGTGTTAGTATTTCATATTAATGGGGAAAGATACGTAGAGAAGGGAATAGGCTTACTTTTATACGATAAACGTGGCCTAAATCTACGCTAACGTAAGTGAACGCTTCTTGTTTTCCGCACCAACCGGTTACGGAATTCAGTCTTATATTTCTAGCTTCGTAGTTTGGTCTGAAAAGTATGAAAAATTTTATATTTATTTTGTCTTCTTACTAGTGAGAAGTTTCTCGGACGAAATCTAATTTTATGATTTTATTTTCGATTTGACATTAATAAAAAAAAAATAAAAAAATAAAAAAATAAATGGATGAATAAATAAATAAATGTATTTTTAATATATTTTTATATAATAATTCATGCTTTATTTAAATCAATAATATTTATATGTATTGCAATTTTTATTTATTATAATTTTGATATTCAAGATATTCGAAATATAGAATTAATTTTTTTATATTTACCGGGCTTGTTCAAATGTGTATGTAATGACACTCTGTATCAAGTCTGAAAACCCTCACCTATCCGTTCCAAAAACACTTGAGAAGATGAATTCAGTATACGTAGCATTTTTACCCACAGGAATCATTGAGCCGATATTTATGAAATTTAATCAATTTGAAGCTCCTCAAGCCTTTCTCAGATTACAACAGTTCACCTTTTAGGATCTATTTTGATGTAAATTCGAGAGATCATATATTCTGGTCTCACGCATAGGTCACGTACAAAGTTTGAGCAGTTTAGGTCGATTTAGCGAGATCCGAAAGATTCAAAAGTTCGTGACTTTGTTTCCCCTAAAGAAAGAGTTTTTTCTCGAATTCCCTCCAAATTCATTTAGGAAGCTGAAATTTGAATTATTGGTTATTTAGGCTCACTTAGACGTATTACACCATAATCAAAATTTTCGACTTTCGTTTACCCTCTCCATATTTTGAGGACATAATCACTCCCCTCCACTCAAACATCATTTATTTGTGATTAGTATAATTTTTATCCACAGTAGTCATATGAGTTTGTATTCATAAAATGAGCTATTTGAGATTCCTCGAACGTTTTTCAAATTTTGACCATCCCGCATTTTAGAACCGAAATATTGTAATCTGCAAATAACCTTACATTCGAAGTTTAAGAGCTTTAGGTCAATTCAGTGAGGACATATAAAAATTCAAGAAATTTAATGACTCAAAACTTCCACAAAAACGCACTTTTCGCTCCAACTCCACTTCATATTCACTTGGAGAGCTGAAGTTTGGAAATGTTTGTGTCCTTGGCTCACTCTTTCATATAAGACAATGAACAAAAATTTTGAGATACTTGTCCCCTCTTCATTTCCCCACAAAACTGGTGTAAACTGACATTTTCAAATGAATCAAAATTTTTAAAAAAAATCACACAAAAAGTCTCACCAAATTTTGAGGAATTTTTATCAATACCTATTGTGGCTAACACAGAGAAGGAAAATCGCCATAATATTATTACTAATGGCCTAAAATGCAATGATATGAAGGCCTCATCCCTTCCTCCGAACTCCTTCCTAAATCATGTAGGCTGCAATATCTATCTTTTATATTTTAAAACTCAGCTAAAAAATACATTATTCATCATTTCATCCTTTTCAGTCATTGAATTCAGTAATAAAAAAATTTTCAAAATCAGTCTATTTTTTTTTTCGGGGCGAAATTAACTGAAAAAAAACCAATGTTACATTTTTTTGTTTTTGTTATCGTTTCAATTTTTTTCATTCAGACGATTTCATTTTTAAACAACATAAATTTTTTTTTTTTTTTTGTCCAAAATTTTTAAAAAATAATACTGTATCATTTTCTACTATTATTTTTTTTCAACCAATTTTTAAAAATTAATATCTTTTTTTTTTGTAGTTTTTCGGTTCAAAATTAATGAGAAATTCAATTTTGATTTAAAAAAAAATTTTTTCAAGCATCATTTTCACTTATATATATTTTTAAATAAAAGATATCTTTAAATTAATTTTAAAACTTGTTCTTGCTTTAAAATTTAAAAAATTCCAAGTTATTATTTCTTTTCAACCATCCTTCCTTTTCAAAATAATTTTTGTAATAATTTTTGGGAGTAAATTTTTTTTTTTTTTGGTTGATTTTTCGATTTAAAATTGATAAGAAATTTGATCATAACTTTTTTAATTTTCTTTAAGCAATTTCTTCATTCATAATTTTTTTTTAATGTAATAAAATGAATCTTTACATTAGTTTGTTTTTCTTCTGAAATTGTAGAAAAAATTCTTTTTATAAAGCATTTTTTTTTCATATTTTTCAGTTGAAATTGGTAAGATATATTATTTATTTATTTGTTTGCTCGTTCCAAGCATTGTTTTTAGTCATAAATACATGAATTTTTCCGTTTTTCCAAACAAATTTTTTCAGCTATTGCTTTGCTTGAAAATAATGAAAAGTTTGAAATTTCCTTTTTTTTTATTCCAATATTATTTTTTCAATGAATTTGAAAAAAGTCCAATATTTCATTGTATTTTTTTCTCAGATGTTCTCTTCATATATAAAAAATTTTTCAATGTGAAATAAATTCAATTTTTGAAATTGAAGTGTATTATAGTGAACAAAGAATAAAATAAAAATTCGCCAAATGTTTACCTTTCAGAGGTAGCATTGATAGCCGAATCTGGAATTCTACCCGAGGTAATACCCACTGGTTTTATAACCTTACATTCAGGTTCACGAATACAAGTAATTGGTCTCGGGTTAATAAGAATATAACCAGGTTTACTGCAACCAAACTGAACTTCCGATCCCTGTAAAAAAATTCCAGTGAGTTAAAATCCTTCAAAATGGAATCGTAAATTCCGAAGTTTATTTCGCCTTTGCTCACCTGTTCATAACTATCAGCCAATTGATATCCATCTACAGGCCTTCCGGGATCTTCGCAAACCGGCCCTTCGCATCTTAAATCACCGAAATCCCATATACCAGAGGACTCGCAACGAACGACGTTATCATTACGTTCGGTTTGTCCGGCCAGTCTGAACGTATCTTGGCATCCGAAAAAGAATGACGAATGGTATTTCGTATCCTTGAATCCACCGTATTCGGCACCAGGAGTAGGTAACGGAGGACCGCAGTCTACGCGTTGGCACGATGGTGGAGCTCCGGAGAGCCAGTAGTCGGGTAAACCCTGAAATAAAATCGGATTAAGAATGGTCGATAAAATTTTTGTTCGATGTAGATGAAGGTCTACGTACTGGTTTCGGGTCGTAAACGCATTGCCGGAATCCTGACAAAGCGGTACTTCTTAATTTTCTACCAGTGCTGTTACATTTGAGGGTAACGTTTTCTTTGAAAGGTACCAAAACTGTGTCGGTATTTGCTCTGAGGACTGATAAACCTTCGTTTTTCTCGTCCGGTAACGAAACGCATTTGGCATCTGTGAATATAATCGTGTGAATTGTTTCGTTGATGTTACGATATTATGTGGTTTTGGTTTCTAATTGAATATCGATGCTTACATTGACACTGAGGCACAGTACCGTTCCAAGCACCAGTCGATGTGCACAATAAGGAGGACGAGCCAACCATTACGTATCCAAAGTTACAATGGAAATTGACTAGATCGCCGAAATGATATAAATTCTGAAAAAGAGGAATCCTCGATTGATTTCATAATCTTTTACGGGCTTATACTCCTAATATAGTATGAATATGAAAGGTACATACCTTGGTTGAAAGAATTTTTCCATTCTCCGGTGCCTCTAATCTAGGACACATTACTGGTACGCAAGTTTTATTTAATTGGTAAATGTCGCCATCGCGATCTCCACTTTCGTACTCGTCAATGAAAAATCCAGCTGTTCCGTTTTTCGTATATAATTCGTAGCCAACGTTACACGCGCAGGAGTAATTTCCAGGACTAAATATTTTTAGCGTATTGAGTATTCGAATCGTTAAGAGAAAAAACTTACTGCACTCAATGATTAGAATTAAGCTTTTCATTTACCTGTTAATACATTTTTGATCACAGCCTCCATTACGAGTGGCACATTCGTTGACATCCATACATTCCAGTCTCGTACAACCCATAATTTCTAAACGAATGCAAGGAGCTCCGAGATAATCCTGAAATGAATTAACAAGTCGAATAAATCAATTTCTTCGTTTTTATTTTTTATTTTTTTTATTTTTTTTTATTCATTCTATATAATTATACACATAGTATAGAAAATAAAAACTTTATTATTAAATTTTATTTTTCTGTGAAATTAAGAATTTGTATTTAATTTAACTCGTTGACTTTTTTTTAATACTTAGAATGAACTAATCAATTCAACAATTTCTTTTTTCATTTGGAAGCTAATACTAATCAAAAAATGAAAATGAATACTTTACCTGAATTCTGAATTTTATATATTGCGTTTCAATAGGTATTGGTAAATTTAAAATGGACAAAGTGGGTTCCAAAATTCTAAATTCAACTGGTGTTCCATCTGGATTAGTGTAATCTTTGAAGACATCTGTCAAGTTGTTTGAGTACTAAAAAAAAATAAAAAAAAAAATAATAATAAATAAATAAACATTTACGATGAACAAATTGAAAATTACAATTTCTCTTCTAATATTTCGTATAGGCAATTCGACTTACTTGGATTCTTATGGCTGTTGTAAAAGCGAATTTATTCGCAGCCCTTAGAACACCTTGGGTTCTAAATCCTCGAACTATAGTTGGCGCTTTTAAATCAAACATAACCCAATTAGCACCGGGTTCCGGGTTTCCACCACACCATCCGCGCATGCTACTCAAACGAACGGTCTATTCAACAAAAAACAACGTATTAATTTTTTTTTCAAGGTAAGCAGTCTTATCATATTGGAGCTGAGTTTGTAATGTGGGGATATGTACTGCATAGTAATTCTGTTAATGGAGTTAGCGAAAGAAAAATAGTTGGTAAATGACTCTCAGAATACATATAATAGATTTCAGTCGTCGAAGTGATGAGGTTTCATTTTTCAAAAATTTACTAAAAAAATTTGTTCGTTCAATTTGAAATTTTTTTGCATTTGAAAGTAACATTTGGTCATTTTTAAATGATAAAAATATTTTTAGCTTTTTTTTTTTTTTTTTTTTTTTAAGTTTGAGACTTCTAATCCCTTTTTGGAAAATACTGAAAAATGAATTTTTAAAACTCGGTAGATGAACTGTGTAGGATTTTTAGTTCGCAGGGGTTCCCAAAATATATATTATTTCATGATGAAGCATTTCAATTGTGTCATTTTCATGTAATGTAATGATACTTTGGGAATACCTGGACGCTGCGAAAATTCGTATAGTTTGTTTCCCGAGTCCTAAATAGCTCAAATCAAGCTCATACTATGCAGGTGACCTAGAAATTACTCATTTATCATTTTTTTTGAAAACAAATAAAATTAGGTTCGGTTTGAAAAATCCTAAAAAAATATATTTCATTATTCAAACGACAAAGTATGTAAAGTTTAGGGTAAGAAAAAAATTTAATTTTCCAGAAATCAATTTTTGGAAATTTTCGTTCTAATCAAATTTAAAGATTAAATTTTTTAAAGTTTTCTGCGGATTTTTCGTTAAAATTTCTTCACTTGTTCATTTTTTTTTTTTTTTAGTTTCAGTTGTTCATGAATTACAGTTGTCGCGTAATTCACGCATAATAGAAATTCATTTTTGAATTTTTTAAAGTTAATTTGTTCACGCTTCTATTTATTTCAATAACTGGGAAAAAATGTGTGCGCTATGAGAATTATTTTCTCCCTACCCAAATATACTGCTTACAAATTAGCTGAACGTGTATTATGAAAATTATCTTCGAAATTTCTCCAATTGCTACATCCTGATAATGGCCATGCTGTTTTTCACTTTATGTTGAATATGTTAATTACCTCAACTCGCTTTATTACATGAGATCATGATCGAAAATTTATTGATTTTTTGGACTCTCTCCAACTGTCCTTGAAATTTAAGAATCGTCATTTCGATTAAGACCAAAAATTTATAACAATGCTAATATATCAATTCCATGAACATCGTCCGCCCAAATTTCGAGCGAATGAAATGTAACAATAAGTTCCTTCTTCTCAACCCTTCTGCAGCATGTAATAGCTTAGCTTTTCATTACAACCTCAGTTGAAAATAATAGAATAGGAAATAAAGTACAATACCTCTTTGGTAAAACCTTCTTCGGAACTAGACACGGTAATGGCTTCGTCTGAAATACCGCCAGAAATTAAACCTAAATCTCCGATTGGTCGGCATTCCAAATTAGGAGAGAATCCGGTACGACAACGACAATAGAAGCCGCCGACGGTATTTATACAATCCGTTGACGCCGTGTCGCATTGACTGGCTGCGCATTCGTTCACATCTGAGGAAAAAAAACAAAACAAAATATATCATATTTCTAAATTTTCTTTTATTGATTTTGTAGTAGGCAAGAAGGGTGGGGGGGAGATTACAAGTTGAATGAAACTATCACGTCATTCGTACCTTCGCATTTGGGCACATTCATGAATTTCTGATTGGCTGCGCATTTTATAATGGACGATCCACCGGTTAATTTGAACCCTCTGTGGCACTGCACTCTAGCTTCATCACCGTACAAATATTGCCTGCTCGAATCGATGATAAATCCGTTCGCAATTTCTGGTAATTTTGAACATTCGGCTCCTACAAATCACGAAATAAAATAGTATCATTTAAAAACCATTTTTAAAGGCAATTTGAACCAAAAAAAAAAGATTAATTGAGAAATAATTCGTCGAATTAAAACTCACTCGTACACGTCGGTACTTGACTAGACCACGTTCCATTACTCATACAGAGCACGACCGGATGACCGTTTCTAATATATCCGGGTTCGCATTCGAATCTAACAATCGTTCCGTAACTGCGACCACCACCGTTCAAAATGGTGACGTTAGAATGAGGCGTTTCGGCGAGCGGAGGACATTGCGAAGCTGCGGACATATGATGTATTATATGACGATCGATTTGTTACTTTAAGTCGAGAAACTGGTGAAAGATTAGATACCTTGACAGGAAGGTAATTTTTCCCATTTTCCATCTGCCAGGCAAGTGATCTTTTCACTTCGTTGGCCAGATGAAAAACCGAATCCAGCGTAACACTGGTAGTAGGCGACTCCTTTATACGTAACGTTAGTCGCACCGATGGAAAATCCGTTATCGATTTGTGGTACAGGACCGCAATAAACCTCTGTGAAAAGAAATTTTGATTAATTTTTTCTTATCATTGAAGTAATTCTACGTCAATTCGAACAGCATGTTGAGCTCGTGGCTTTCGATTTTACTCGAATATTTTTCGTAAAAATTAGTCATGCTGTAGAAGTTACAAAATCATCATTAGTTTTCTCCCGCGAGCCTCTAGGTAGGTAGGAGGGGTGTTCGGTTTTTTTTTGTACTCTTCGATTTTTATAAATCGTGGTCAAATTTGATTTTCATTTATCGAAGATAGTTATGAATCGATAAAAGTTTTAAAAATTCGATGCTGAATTTTCGATACGAAGAGCTCAACTTTCACTAGTCTGAAAATGACTTTGGACTGCGTATTAAAGATTTTGGAATGATATTGTTGAATATCATAATTCATTATGTCTTTTCAGCGCAATTTCTTAATATATATTTGGCTCGTATGAGGGGTGCATGGCGTCCACAGATTTTTGAAAATTCAAAAAAATCAGCTTAGACATAAAAAAAAACTTTTTATAGATTTAGAAGCATTAAGTACGATGATGAAATTATTTTCTAACCCGACTACTTAGAAGCCCCTTGCCCCTCCTAGATTACAAAAATCAAAAATATCTAGATACCTATCGTGAACTATAATATAAACTAGGATTGGAAAATATCTACGTACGATGACAAAATATTAGATGGTTTTCCTATCAACAATACTATTTATTTTTAATTTTTTCATTTTCATTATTTTTTTTTTTTTAATAATGATAAAAAAATAATTTTATATTTAACATCGATGTAATGAAAATGATACCAAAAATTTTCAATGTTTCCAAAAAGAAGTGTAATATATACCCATTTTATATTAAATTGCAGTGTTACAAGATTTCTATTTTTATTTTTATTTTTTTCTTTAAAAGAAAGAGAAAAAAGGCAGATGATACCTATATCCAGATTACTTGTAAAAATTAAGTGAAAATAAGTTATCTTACAATAATTTTTGTTTTATTTCAATTTATAGTGATAAGAAGCACTGAAATCAACATCAAGCATTTGTCAGTTTTTATGTGTATTTTTAGTGAAAAGGGAGAGGGAGGTTGTTAAAGCATCCCCCTTCCACTTGAGAATTCAGCACTTTCAGCTATATTTATACATGAAACAAAATACCACATCTTCATTTCACACATTATGAGTCGTTACGAAAATTTTTGTTTGTTTTAAACCTCCTCCCTCCCCTCTCACCTCTTTAAAGCACATACGCGAATTGAAGGATATATGAAGTTGATTGAAATGCTTGTTGCTATCATAAACTGAAATTATACATTATAAGCAGCCATGCCACATCACTGGAGCTGAGTTTTTAATAGAGCTTCTTCAGATTTGCAAATAATGTTGCTGACTTTTCATACCCACACCTGGTATGGAATCTGAAACGCACCCCTTCCCGCCTCCCCCTCCCCGCCTATATCTTCCAAAATCATTCAGAAGTTGAATTTAGGATATGCTGTACTTCTTCCCTAATAGGAATAACAAGAGAGCATCGTTATCAAATTTTAGCTATTTGAAGCTCTCCAAAACTTCTTAAAGTTCTAGTGATCGGGTATTTTGAACCAATTTTGAATCCATTCGGACCCAGATTCAAAGGGTCATGTCATACTTTTAGAAAAAACTCGCTTCCTTATTTTCAAATTTGCAAGTACATTTGGTACGGACATATGGATGATTTATGAAATCACCTGAATTCGTTTCCCCTCTGAAAGCCATTTTTTGCTCCAACTTCCCTCAAATGGTCACTTAGACGTAAAACATAATAACTGGGAATTTTTAACGTTACCTTCACCCTAACCACATTTTGAAGAAAATTACCCCTCCTTCCCCTAAAACTTCATGTGTGAAAATGATTCGAATATGATGTACGTCTCACCCCTGTTAATCATATAATCTGATATTTGTCAAGTTTTAAACATTTTTATGCTATACAAGCATTTCTCAAATTTTGACGATACGCCATTTTGGATCCATTTTCATCAAAATTCAAGGGGCCATGTTCTGCAACTTAAGCAATCTTAGTTATCAGGTTTGAGGGTTGTAAGTGAATTTGGTGAGGAGATATGGAAGATTCGAGGAATCTCATGACTTATAATCTCCTCAAAAGCCCCTTTTCGCTCCTACTCATCTCGAAATTGACTTAGGAAGCTGAAATTTAGGTATATTTATGTCCTTCATTCACTGTTTCGTATGAACTCGTGAACAAAAATTTCGAGGGATTTCTTTCCCCTACATCCGCTCTCAAAATTTGAGTGAACCGGCATTTTTATCTGAATCAAAAATCTGGAAGAATAATACTTTTGTACATTTCTTTGAAGAGTCTCTCATCAAATTTTAAGCGATTTTATCCATACCCATCGACGCTACAAACTGTAAGAAAACGTAATTTTACAAACATTTTCAATTTTATCCTGGGGGAGGGAGTGGGGAATCAGCAAAGTTCTTCAAAATGGAGTAAAATATAAGTTTATGATTATCAACATTCTTCAAATACATATGCCATATGTTTATGCTGATTTTTTGAATTTTTCTTAAAATTTGTGACAAATCGAAATTTTTTTGAGGGGAGCGGGGGGTGTGAGACAAATTTGCCGACGAAGAAAAACATAAGATGAACCGATTTTGAAGTTTTTTTTTTTTTTTTTTTTTTTTTAATGAGGGAAACCCCATAGTAGGTACCTACCTAATGTCATAAACTGTATTCAAAATCGTCAGTTAATACAAAAAAATCTCAACAGGGAATATTTAATTTTTTGACCATTTGCCGATTTTTTCCAATCTTGGGGTACCACACCCCCTCCCCTCATATCCCCTTTAAAGCCGTCCTTGCATGTACATTATTTAAAAAGAACTATAAAATATTGTTATATTGAGCTTAGTGATTTTTTTTTTTTATATTTTCCGAATGTACGGGATGTAGCATTATAACATTATTTGAAGTTGAGAAAGTTGAGCTTCTCATTCGGAAAATTCGTCTTCCAATTCATGCACATCTTCTCATATAGTTCTCTTTGTGGAATGTGTAATCAATCAAAGTTGATCATTATTCGTAAAATTGAGAAGTGCCCTTATTGCTCTCAAAGAGGTTTGCACAAAAACCTATGATGATTTTCTAATAACTATTGGAAGATGTAACTTATGAACGAAATTTGAGCAAAATCCAAACACATGAGGTCAAAATTCGTGTTTTTTGTTCGAGTTGATATAGAGTACATTTAGTTTTTTTTTTTTTTTTTTTTTTTTTTTCTGAAAAAATATTAGTAATGTATAATCGTACCTTGGCACCTCGGTATGTAAGTTATCGACCAGTTACCACCCATTTGACACTCGGTTACAATTTTCGATCTGCCAGTAGCGAATTCTTGGCCAACAGAACACGAATAGGTAACAACGGTACCAAAAGCGGTATCTCGATTCGACGCCAATGCTCCTTCGCCGGGTCTTAAAACCGGACAATCTGAAGAAATTAAAAATTGAAAATTTTTCTCTACAAATAACCTAGTCAGTTTCTTCGTTGATCGTCATACCAGCGGAAAAAGTAGCGTGCCATCCTTTACTGCTGTGCAGCGCATCGGTAATAAATCTAACGAGCATTTCGCCGCTAGAAGCGGTCACCGTGATCTTCGGTATCGCGTTTCCGGTAAATCCTTCATTAGGATGTAGACGTAAACCGCTGGTACTACCGCCGTCGTAAATTTGCACAACGTCAGACGAATGAATATTCATCGAGTCGAATTTCAACGATAATGGCCCCGAAGTAGGATTTTTAATGCGAATCAAACAGTCCAAATTACTGGGATAGTTGGATAAACCGTAAGCTGGCGACGACAGGGTACCGTTCACTTCCGTTATCGTAGCTCGACAGCCTGTACGAGGAGAATATCTTTTGTTGATTAATCAAATCGTTTTAGCGAATTTAATTCGAACGTAGGAGCGATTAATCTTACCTTGAGAGTATTTGATTTTGAATCCTTTCTGCGATTCGCCCAGGCTGGTTTTGAAGTACAAGTATAACTCGTTACCGGTGGACATGATGATTCGTGGGTTATTCTTCTTATTACCGGTGAGATTTTGCAATAGCGGACTTTTAGGATGGTTGCCATCTCGGACGAGTATGTAGTCGCGGTCGTGAGCTAGATTTATATCTTCGATCTGGAAATAGTTTTTTCAACTTGAGCATGATTTTGCGTATTTTAGGTTATTTTCAGAAATCACTCGTAGATGATTACCTCTAAGGTGATAATTCTACCAGGTTGAGCGGATATGGTGTACAAGCATTCTAATCCTCCGGGGTAGTTCTGAGGGTAACCTGGAGAAGTGAGTGTTTGCGGTTGCGTTGTAGCTCGTAAATTTCCTCCACAGGATTGAGGTTCGGTTTTCCACGAAGCTCTGGAAAATATCGTTCGTCGAAATTAACAATAATTGAAAATTGTGATTATCGAAATGAATCGAATATTTTAGTGTCGCTCATTATGAGGGACATCCCAGAATGAGGGCATTATAAAAAAGCCAAGGTGTTCTGAAATTCAGTTTTTGAGAAAAAAGTCGAAATACTGAAAACATTGAACAAAAACCGCAAAAAAATCCCAATTAAAAAAACGTAAGCAGCCATGCCATACAGCGGAGGTGAGTTTTCAAGAGAGACTTGTTCTGACTTGCAGATAATATTGTTCATCTCCTTATTCACGCAAATTGCACCAAGACTGGAAATTCCAACCTATTGTCTCGAAAAACATTTACATGGGAATTTGAATTTAAGACATGTACGTTTTGCCTATAGGAGTCACATAGGTCCATATTAATAGAATTTGAGGTATTTGATGTTACTCAAGCTTTTCTTAAATTTTAATCATCGCCATTTTGAATCCATTTTGACACAAATTGAAGGAGTTGTGTTCTGGTTTTCAACAATCCCTACATGCAGTGTTTGAACTTTGTATCTGGATTTGATGAGGAAATATGGAAATTTCAAGAAATTATATAACTAAATTTTTTTTATATGATAAAAATAATTTTGTTTAGAATTTTTCTTGTATTTTTTTTTTTTTAATATATATTAATAACTATTGTTTTTGTTAAAAACTTAGCTATAAATAAAGAAAGATGAAAAATGAGGAAAAATTAAGAAATGAAATGAGCCACTGTAAAATCAACAATAAAAAAAAAAAAAAAAAGAAAAGAAAAAAAATAGAAATAAAAAAGGAAATTATTTAAATTTTTTTTCAAATATCTTTGAACTAATAAAATGAAAATCTCAAGAATGGAAAAAAATCCTTTGAAAAATTTGTGAAAAAAAAAATTATTCATAAACTATTTATTTTTCATTATTTTAATTTTAATAATTTATTACTATTAAACTGAATTTGTATATTTTTAATAATTATTAATAATTTTTTTTAATGCGTGAAATAATTTTTTTTTAGAATTTTTCTCATTTATTTATTTTTATTATGCAAGTTTTTATACTATCATTTTGTTGCTGAAAACTCAGCTGTAAACAAAAAGATGAAAATGTCAAAAAATTTAAAAAAGAAAAAATTACTGTAAA